>JAARMF010002532.1:5181-22585 GCA_022844705.1 Toxascaris leonina
TCGCGTTATCCCTCTAGTCAGTGTAGGCAAATGCGAGAAAAGGCACAGGCTGGTGCTCAGCTAGTAGGGTGGACTGGTTGCATGGGGATTCGCATGGGTTTTCCTGACAGCTTTTTAGGCGACTTGTGCAGCTTTTCAGTTTTTTAAAACAATATTCTTTCTTTTTTAAAACAAGCAGGCATTACCAAAGCACGCAACAAACGGTACTGGAGGAGAAGACGAAAGACATAAAATTAATGAGGTGTTTCCCAGTACTGTCCCAAAGTCGGGTTGGTCGCCAAATTTTTAGGGTTGTTTCCAATCGACTTCTGTATGCCGGGCACCGGTTTGCTGTAGTCATCACCAAAATCCTCTCCTTATTGAAAGACAATTTCTGGCTAAATGAATGCCGTTTATCCACTGCAACGTGGGATTGAGTCCGGTTTTGGTTGCAGAGAAGGGGGGAGGGGGATCAAGATTAACGCACGATGCAAAAATTTACCGAAATATCAGTCAAGTGGACTCGATCTTATTGGAGGACGGTGTTCGCAGCACCGAAGTATTGTGGAGGACCATGTCTTCCTCGCCTCACCATTCATTTGGGCGGTTATTTTTAGTCGTATACGCGCTTCCGAGAGTATAGATGAAATTTTCAGAGGAAACAAGCCCGCAATTCACACATTAAGTATAATTTTCATTTCGCATCAATACAATACAAACAGATCTATTTAATCTTACGTTGTTGAAAATATTTCAGAATTATGACTATACAAGCTTTCCATTATTTGACGGAAATAGTTACATTAATTTTAATCACCGATCATTTTGCTTATCGATGTGATTGTACTCAGATATCTCATCTATGCAGATATCACTTTCGGCAATGTCACTTCGCGATATTCATATATGCCTAATCGAGTGTTTTGCAGGTTTGGTTGATTCTGAAGGAATGGTACACTTTCGTAGCGTTGCGTTGGTTGGACGTTCACTGAAAGCAGATACGCTGAAAGGTTCATATCGATGGGATGAATATCTAGAGGAGATTTTGTTGAAAATGAGTGAAAACGATGACTATGATAGTAGATGCAGCAATTATGTGGTTCCCGTCGAATGCTTCTATGAGGCTGCATTCAGTGAATACGCACAACATCTTGTTCCGAATGTGAAGGTCTCTTTGCTTTATTTGCTTATACTACCACTTTTTTTTTGCGTTTATCCGGTTCAATTTTAAAACGTCAAAAGCAAGATGAGTGGCGAAGTAGTTCAAATGGTCGTCACTTCTTCATTATCGGGTCTGAGTTGAATGCACCTTCACAAAAACGTTATCGGAATATGGCGTCAAGGAATGTGAGGTCAACTTGTCCAGTGTAATTCAGCCTTCTTTTCTCTTCCCTGTTGGTGATCCTTTGTCTTATAGAAAATAACCCGATGTAAACGCTTATGCCAACATAAGTTTTCCGCGAAAGCCTAAATCAGCCTTTAAAAAGCATGAAGAATACTTTTGTTCTCGAACTTTTCAGAAGAACAGGTATATCGTTTAAGGTATAAGCTGAGATGGTTTATGATTTTATGGCTGGTCCACCACTCAGAATGGTGAAAGTAATCAGTGCTTGTGGTCAGTGCGTTGAAGATTCTCCAGGTATGTTTAGAATTGTGCGGATGTCTCACTTTTGTTGGATGAAATTTTTATTTTACAGCTGGAAGTGGCACTGGACGATGAATCGACGTCGTGTGTGGACGAGTCGACTTCACTTTATTGGGTGGCCTGTGTTCGAAAGGTGAACTGATTTGTCCCGCTCTCTTGTAGTGGTAGTGGTTCTCATTTATGAAAGGCTGTGTCTGTCACTTTCTCCCTCACCTTCTGTCCCCTATAGCAGTGACATTTTTATAGCGTGATACATCTGCAAGTACAAGGTTTGATCTAAGAATCTGCAAGGTATTGTGATCATCTATGTCATATCAGAAAGGTTTATTGCAATCAGTACTCACAGTTGAGGTTATAGATGGCTGGCTATCGTATATTAGTGCGATATGAGGGAATGGATCAGGCAGGAGACGAGAAGAACGATTTCTGGGTTAATCTTGGATCATCCGAAGTGCGCCATGTGGGTACGTTCTGAAGAAATATTCATTGACGCGTTCTTCAATGCTTATTTTCTTTTGTTTATCAGTTCATCATCAGTATTGAATGTTCAGCTGTCATAAATATAACACGCTAAGGCAGTTGAGGAGATATAAGCACTGACAGCAGCACTTGTTTGGATCATTCTTGAAGAACTTAAAATGAATGAGGACTAGAAGTTCAAAGGTTATTGGTCTGCGTAGAGTTGTTATCCCCCGCCTCGTAATTCAGGGAACGTCATAACTTGTGGATATAACTCTTAAAATTTTCAAAGAGGTGTTGGATGCAATCGATCTTCGGAATTTCTGCAACAATTTCCTATGGACCATTCTAATGCAATGAGAGCTGTTTTTGTTGCTAGTCTGAGTTTCTCGGCCGCTAGCCAGTAGGGAGCTAAGGGGAAGGAGGATTGGTTTCTTGAAACCTCTCCTGTTACGTCTTCATACCGAGGCGGTAGTTTGCATGCTTCCTATTACAGGAGTAGACAATTTCTTTTCTTTTCTTTCCATGTGATGTGAGTGATACAGATCTGTTATCTTTTCGGGATAGGGCGTCGTTGCATAGCGTTGTTGATATTAATCAAGATGTGATCGGGTCTCATTATCCAACCATGGGTGTCATGTATCAACTGCCGTACTAGTAAAAACATACAAATAGAATGATGATATTTATAGAGTGCAAGAAGCCGATATAAAATATGCATTTGCATCATCTTTCAAGGTGTATCGGCAAATGAGTACAATCATAGAAACCCTTCGGAACGTTGTTTATGGTGTATACGCATCAGTCAGGGGGATGTGGCTCCTTTAGCAAGTACTGAGATTACGCATCTACTCACGTATCACGTTCCCATATTTAAGTAAAATAAAACACCCTTCATCTTCATTGTCATCCCTCCATTCCCTTAAAATGATGTCCGAGGCATTTGTTTTAGCTAATATACCTAAATATACCGCTGAGCTTAGTTGATTGACACGGCTATGCTTCACAACAAGTTTAGTCCATATAAAACAAGGAGGCGTGCACTTTGTTCAACAAGACATCTGTGCGGCTTTGGTAAAGTTGAGTTATCTGTAGTGTCCGGTCGGTGGCTTCGCTCATTTTACAGATGACACAGCGGTCGAGATCATGGGTCCTGTCCGGTATACGCAGTATGTAATAGTACCGTTGTAATGCCTTTCTGCGACAGTAACTAAAGTAACAGTCGTAACGTTCGGTAGGCGCGATATCAGTGGCGACTAAGAACTGCATCTGAAGTGTGACTCTGTTGAAGGGTTCAGTGCAGAGGATACGGACAGTCGATTTTTGGTTCCTCCGATGTCGATTGCCCGCCGCCGATCCGATTGGCCACAGTATCTGTTATGCCAATTACACGCCTACAAAACGCTACCAAACACATGGCCTGAAACACAGTTGCGTAAACTCAACAGTTGCAAGTTCAAGGTTCAATTTCATCAATTTTTGTTCGCCTGTGTTTAGGTGTCAGTTTTTCGAAGAGTGGGTGGGCTATAAGCCTTAGATTCCCACATTTCGGAGAAGTGAGGCGCGAATAAGCGTGAAAGTTGGAAATGAGGAAAAAATAACGTGAAAAAAAATTGGAAATTTCAGAAGTTTTGAGAAAACAGTCTCCTGGAAGTATAGAGCTTTTAGCGCCTTCAGTATATAAATTTTTTCAATTTAGGGCAAAGCTAGCATCTGTTGACCACCCACATGGAATCATACCTAGGAGTTCCAGCGCTGAAGCTTGATTCAGTATGTAAGCATCATCTCTTCTAGCTTGTTACTTAATGAGCTGTTTTTTACTGAAATAATCTCTGCAATCTGGCAGGAATCGCCAGAACAGAAAGAAGTGGGCCAAAAAGTTGAGCCGTAAAATGTCTCGAGAAGGGTGATAAATATTCTGGATGTTTGTCGCTTGCGTTAAAATTTGCTTGGGCCCAAGCATATATAATGTTTAACCCCCTTGGTCAATTTTGAAGAAAGTTGTCTTGCCTCATAGCTCAAAATACGTTTTCTTCTGTTATACAAGCTATGTGCACATGTGTATGTATTTGCATATATATACGTACACCTACGGAAACATATAAGCTTATATGGTTACGTCTGTTTATGCATACGGGAATAAGGGTCAGCTTTTACCACGAGGTGTTTCATCAGAGAAGTTATGAGATTTGAATTAGTTAAGAATTTTAAATTCAGAAAGGTGATCGAGTGGAACTGTTGGATGGATTGGTTTCAATGCGAGTGCGACCCGCGTTGATCGAAGCTATTATTGGTGGGCGAGTGCTGGTGAAAGTGAGCGCTAAGGATGTGAACAAAGCCGATCTCCGTGGACAGGACGACGAAGAAGAGGATAATCAGGTGGGCGTTTATGCATCTAAAGGAAATGATGGCACTTAGCAATGGAATGAAGGCAGCCAACGCGTAAATATTTGATAACGTTGATGCTTTGGATTATTGTTGTCTTAGGTCTTTTCACTTGTCTTGTGGGTTTTGCAGTTATGTCTGCCATATTCCTAAGAAACAAGGGAACCATGGCCGAGTACTTCTTATTATTTCAGAATCAGTTGTTTGCTTTGTTGACTTGTATTATTCCTATGAGATAGCCCCTCTTGCTTGCTGTGGGGGAGAATGGTCTGCAGTGCAACATATTCGATTCGTGTGGAGCGTATGTTGTCGTTATATGTCATTGATGGGGAATGATAACTGCACTGTGTTCCTGTCTGATCCTTTCTATTTCCTCCACCCTCTTTCCCATGCATTTTCCTCTTTGGTCGTCTTGAGCGATTATGGGCTATCCATTTGCAGCGAAATAAATCCTTCTCACTTGGTCTTGATATCTTCTATCGCCGTTTATTTTGGAGTATTTCAGGTTGAGGAAGGCGTTTGGATGGATCAGTGTTCACCATTGCTTTTCTACGTGGGATGGGCTTATAAGGTGGGCTATCAAGTGGTGGCAAACGATGAATACAAAAAACATGCAAAGGAAATCGCTAGCGCCTTGCAGGCGGTGAGTGAGACATCATTTGGGGATTTCTTATCTGAAAGGCTCCTTTAGATAGTCGTTGTGTTTTAGAAGATGAATCGTACTGTTGCCTTTTAGTTGACTCAACTCAGAAACCACAAAATTATCTGTATTGATCTGTGAGCGTTTCTCAATATACACTTTTTACAGTTCTAGTTTCATCTTTATTCGCTAATTTTGTAGCGGTTTTGATCTTCAAGAATTGTATGTACTGTTGCATAACGATTGGTCTCTGTTCTTGGGAATGTTATCACTGCACACTTGCCGTAGGCCAGTGGTAGTACATATGGTGTGCACTCCCTTCCTTTCACTTAAAATTCATCTGTCCGATTTCAGGGCTCATCGCGGATACCTTTTGCGAAGAACGACTCACGTCCGGAGCAGTTTCAGGATTATATAGATTGCTGCAAAGAAAGGGGAGAGGAGAAAACGTTTGTGGAATGGGAGAAGGGAATGAAGCTGGAAATTTTGGATCCATTGGACACATGGAAAGAATTGCGCGTGGCGACCGTTCTTGAGGTGCTTGCTGACGGATATCTGAAGGTGATGCCTGCTTGCTGTTCCAGATTCGTTCCGATTGCATGAGTGCTTTGGTGCTGTTTTGCTGAGCGGACGGGAGCAAGGGAAGACTTAGACAAAAGAATGGAACCTTTGATGAGGAAAATAGTGGGCTTGTGAAATACAGCATTCCTCAAGAGTGTACGTGTAGTATTATATTTAACAAATAATTCTGAAGATGAGGTGTCGAATCATTCTCCGGTTGGATTTGCAGTTTTGTGATGACTGTGAAGGTACGTCAAGAAGTAGGACAGGAGAAAGCTTAGAGGTAATGCCATGTAAAGCAAATTAGTCTTTTTTTTTCTTGTTTTTCGGTAGAAACCGGAATTTGTTTGTGAGTGGGAACGTCTTGTCAGTTTTGAAACGTGTTAACCAATTACAAATTAATTTCTTCCTCTTACCTTTGAATTTCATAGATCGGTGGCCGATCGAATTTGGTCTTCCCTTGACCAGCAATATATCCTTTACCCCCCCCCCCCCTTCCCTCCTTCCCCAGGGTTGTCGAGAAGAGTTCGATGGTACTCACTCTCTTTGTATTTCCGAGATGCCTGTCCAGAGTTTTTTGCTGATTGTGAATAATGCGGTTTTCGTCGTTACTTCTGCAGAATATCGGAAGTGAAGCAAGTAAGTAACTTTGAACCCTAATTGCTTAATCATACTCTGGCCGTCCTTTAGCTGTTGTACTGCGCACCTCTCCGCCGACTTCAAACGTCGATTATTGGAAGTTGTAGCTAAAATGATGAGGTCAAGTAGTCAGGTAAGAGACTAGGTACAAAATATACAAATAAGCTTTTGAGNTTATACAAATAAGCTTTTGAAAAGCATAGAGGTGTTTGCTCTTATTCATAGCGACAACGTGTCGTAGCTGCAGAAAGCACTGTTGTTTTGCAGGTTGGATTTGATGGCGAAGAGATGGAGGAGGACTGTCTACCTATCCATAGTGCGTCGCCATTGCTCTTTCCAGTTGGTTATTCCGAAAAATATGGCCTACGAATCAAAGGCCCCCAAGGTATAGCATATTGACTTGCACTGTGAAATGTAACTCAGATAAGGAGAGCAAACAAGAAAGCGGTCTTGAGAGAGGCAGAGTTTTTATGTGAAGGAAATGAAAGAGAGGAAGAGGAAGTTGCATTGTGCCATGTCCGCGAAACATTGCAGTGAAACGTTTAGTATTATTCGAGGAAAGGGGTCGTATAAGCGGCTGATTCACAGCAGGAGATGGGACTTGTAGCCTCGATTAATGGAAGGGGTTGTAACTCCGTCCAGTGAAAGGAGCGAGTGCTTGGTTACAAGCCGTTTTGCTTGAAGTTTCTTGAATGCATCTGCGCCATCTTTCTACAATTCCTGTGCTTCTGACAAGTTCCATCTTGACCTCACGCCTTATTTTGCTTCGAGTTTCTTTTCTTAACGTGTGCATTGGCGACATCTTTGTCTGTGAAGTTTCTTTGAGGAATGGCTGAAGGAAATGATCGAAACTCGCAGGGAGTTCCCCCCACATTGGAACTTAACAGGAAGACATGTTTGTAAAGGTAAGAAATTGTTTAAGGCGAAGGGAAATTCGATTGGAAGAGTCATCTGAAACAATCAAAGGCAGTTGCGGCTCCAGAAGTCCTTTTCGAGGATGACCCATCACCAGCTGTCATCGAGAAATTCAAGGTGGGACTTGAGGTCNATTCGAGTTTCTTTTCTTAACGTATGCGTGGGCGATATCTTTGTCTGTGAAGTTTCTTTGAGGAATGGCTGAAGGAAATGATCGGAACTCGCAGGGAGTTCCCCCCACATTGGAACTTAACAGGCAGACATGTTTGTAAAGGTAAGAAATTGTTTAAGGCGAAGGGAAATTCGATTGGAAGAGTCATCTGAAACAATCAAAGGCAGTTGCGGCTCCAGAAGTCCTTTTCGAGGATGACCCATCACCAGCTGTCATCGAGAAATTCAAGGTGGGACTTGAGGTCGAACTCTTGAGAAACTGTTGTGAATTTTTAAATTGTAGCGCATTATTTTCTACGGATATGTGACACGCTGAAAGTACTTTATGAAATCGGTATGCATCCAATTCGTAGAGCTAAGAAAAACTTTGAGTTCTCAGGTGTACATGTATTTTGACTGCGCTTAATTAATAGTTCTGCTCACTAAGGCACGGCCAGAGGCAGGACGTAGGGACCACCATCATTTCTCGAGGTTTTAGGAAGTGTATAAAGACAAAAGGCGCAGGCAGTTGGAGGAAGAGAGAAAACGAAGAACGAAAAGTAGAATGAAACTGCCAATTCCGACGGTCCTCCATCTCGCTGTGCGACTTTTGTCAAATAAAAGTGTTTTCTTTCATTTAAATAATGAAGTAAAGTTTGCCTTTACATCAGAATTCATCGCTGCATTTTCAGTTTTTCGTCGCTTAAGAAGTTACTGAAATGTTGCAGCTGTCGCCTATTATAGGCGTATAAAAGAAGTAAACAAATCTTGTTCGGGTTTGTCGCCAACTAGTTTTATATGATGTTTTATTATCGCCATCGATAACTCAGTACTGAACAGCTATTGATGGATAGCCGTAAGTTCGCGCAGTCTAAAGAAACTTTGATGAAAAATGGGGGACTGTTTACTGAACGTTGTAGCAATTGTGCTTGGACGAATTTGGCATGTTGTACTTTGGACAGTTTAGTGCATGTCCCCCTCCCCTCCCACCCCTCCCCCACCCCCCACCCTCGTCCCTTCCCGCCCGTTTGTATTTGAGACGGTTTGGTATACGTCCCCTGAGGTAGCTGTATCGGGAGCAGATTGGTATGCCTTCTATGTGGCAGTTGTGCTTGGAATGATTTGTATATGCTGTTGTTGAATTTTTATTGTTATTATTATTATTATTATTTTTTTTTGTTGTAAATGCATCTAAATTATAATCGGAGATGAGTTGCAGATTGGTGCAAAACTTGAGGCAGTGGATATGTGCGAACCGCATTTAATTTGTGCGGCAACTGTGGCTGCTCATAAAGGACGTCTATTGCAAATAAAATATGATGGATGGGACGATTCGTATGACCAACTTTTTGATTATAGGTTTGTTGGAATATTTGTGAAGCAATTCATCACTCGAAATGCCCGCATGAAAACGAGATAGTTTTGATACCTTTTCGATGATGCTTGACTCGTGCACTCTCATATTCCATCAGTATAAGCAGATGCTTGATAACTAGCCGCCTTTATAGTTTGCGATGATTGTTTCGACAGTTGTTGACTGACGAATGATTAAGCATCCGACGTTTTGGTTAAGATTGCCAACTTCGGGGACGAGGTAAGATGACCGACTGTTGATGAGGGACATCTGATTTAGCAATGGATTTTTTATGCACGAGAAGATGAGATGTTCAAATATTATTGTATAGATGGCTTTCGACTTAAAGATTAGCCAGAGTAAGAGAGTGGTTCTTATAAGCAGGGAAAATGGGATGAGATTGAGCCTATGACCAACTGTTTATAAAATTTCTCGCACGTGTTTTTGCATTGGTATCTCGCAAAAGCAGCTATAGATGGTAATAATGCAGTGCTGACGTTAAAGTGGTAGGTATGGTATGATGCAAGTGTTGATGTAGTTTTAATGAGGATGGCCTATTTCCGCTTCCTCATGTAAGACAACAATTTCCTGAGGTGTTCGACTGAACAGCTGTGCGATTGTGAAGCCATAAATATCTGAGGAAGTGTACTGGGATGGTGATAAATGTTAGGGAAGGTGAAATTTTAGTTGCAATGAAGGCATCGAAGTTTATTTGCTGTAATAAGTGGTGTGAGCGAATTTGATTAGCGAGTGGGGAATTTTTTCGTGAATTTCTGTCAAGAGCATGTGATGTGCTTAAATGAATGAATGTTGACCATTTTAGGTCGAATAACCTTTTCCCACTTGGATGGTGTGAAATGAATGGTTATAAGCTGGAACCGCCTAAAATAGAGACGAAGAAGAAGACTAAAGGCAAGAAATAAACGCTCTTTGGATGTGATTATGCATGCCATAGGTGGTATATCAGTCACTGGTACAACAAGCAGCTTAGTTAGCTTCGCCATCAATCGACTTCACTGTATCTGCAATGTAGCATTTTCTGTAGTGTCATTAAGCAACTATTCGAATAGTGATACAGTGAGAGTGAATTTGGTAGAGCTGTATGTCTCGGTGTTCTTATAGCTAATAGTGCTTCACCGTATCCCTCTTGCCTGTGTTACCTGTTGAGCGATTCTATGAGTGAGTGAGAAGGATTGCAAATTATACGTTAATTTAAATTCAGTTGAAGTCGTTGTTGTGGAGGAATGTTTGCGTTCATCGTTTGCCATCCTCGCTCGATCGCTTTTCGTTTTTTTCCCCCTTTTTTTGTTCGTTTAATCGGAATGATCTCTATTGTTTTCGTTGTTCGCATCACCCACCCTCGTTGCAATTGAAGAGTTGTTGTTTTGTTGTGTCCGTCTATGTTTTCTTGTTGGCATCGAGTTTTTCGTTGAATATTTCGACGGGATTCATATTATGAAGATATGTAGAAATCCATGACTAGTCAGAAGATACGTGAATAAACGAAGGCAAGGGGTTGAGTCCACATTCCTCTTTCCACTAGATTATCGTCGGAAGTATGTTCCATGTTTTGCTTTCCCCAATTGGGTTGGTCGATGACATTACCTGTTTGTAGTTATTAATATTATTTTCATTTTACCCAGTGGTATGCCTACGTTTCTTAGTTCTGTGAGGTGATATATTTAAGTACGTTGTTAATTCTGAGGTCTTTGATCGATTATTCGATTTCCTTACTGAAGTATATCAAGTTCAGTGTATTTAATTGCTTTGACAGAGCAAATTAAGAAGTGTGAGTGTTTAATCGATTGGCATCGCTATTTTTGAAGTATTTGTATTGCAAGGTTGTGGAAAATGGCACGTTCAAGTGCTAGAGCAATTTGAGTGCAGTGCAGCAATGTAGCCGGGAGAAAGCATGGCTAAGTTTTGATGCTTCTTGTGGTGCACCATAATTTCTTTAAGAGAGTGCAGAAGAAGAATCACCTCAATTTTCAGCTTCAATGTGGCTAAAAGTGAGGAAATTGAGAGTGATGTTTAGGTGTTTCTATGTTTTGAGAAGCTATTTCGATGTGCCTTATGCCGATTTATGCAGAGATGTCCTTTTCCATGTTGTTCGTATCGTTCTAGAATACTGATGTTCGGAGAATTGATTGAGATGCAATGAGCAATCAAAGTGATATCTTGAAGCATGTGAAGAGGATTTTTTAAAGCTATTATGCTATTGTTTCCCTTGTTCCTGCCCCATCTCGTCTCTTCCCACCTCCTATGGCCATTATTGCATGAGGAAATCTTTTCCTTGTGGAGCTATTGGTTGCCGATGTTGACGCTTTCTGATAAAGGCGCAGAAGCAAATCTAGTAGCAAAAAATTTGGTTTCCATCAGACAACAGTTATCGTTGAATGTCGTGGTAAAGGCTGAAGGGTTAGTTGTCTGTCACGTCATTTGATGAATGGCAGTTGCATCTATGCATAATGCGGCGTTTTTATTAAAATATGCTTGAGTATAAATTGTCTATGAATAAAAATTTTATTGAACACTTTAATGGAATGTTTCAAATTTGTCCTCTGTCAATTCAATTTGTTCGCCGATCGTTATAAGAAATTGTTTTTCGCTCTTTGTGATGTGCAAAGATTTGATGGTGAATGCTCCTTCTAGGAGCTGGAATAGGCGGTTTGATGTAATCCAAGCGAAATGATTGTCTATTTGCAGACAGCGAAGGTTACTTTCCAGTTAGAGGGAATCTGTCAGAAATGATGAATTCAGAGGTGAGTGGGAACAAATTTACTATGAAATCAAGACCAGCTGAGTATATGAAGTGGCTTGATGAGTAACTCGATGATCGGAGACTAGTTGTTCTTGTGCATTGTTTTTAGCAAGAAGGTCATCAGCATCGGGTTTGAGAAGTAGATGGAAGAATGAGTACAGGCAATCATTAGGTATGATTTCACTTTTGTGGGCTGAAGAAATGAAGAAAGACTTGTGATTATCGAAACTTTTATTGACGGGCGTAAAACAACGATTGGGGAGTTGAAAGGGATTCATCTGCAAAGTCCGAGATTCGAGCAGATTTGTGTTGGTTCTACTCCTTTCTTGATGAGGTTGAGGATGTATGGCAGTTCTTGCTTGATTAACGCTTCACATGCAGCCTCTTCGGAGGGGTATTTGTTGAAAAGTTTGTAGCAAACCTGCTCGAGCACCTCATCTATCTCACTCTGAAAAATATTCATTATCCTAATTAAACTAGTTCAAATCACTAAACGATAACATACAAACGAGCCTGAATACAGACATCATTTTTAGCTCGACATCAAAGCTTTTCAGAAATGAAAGGCATAGCTCTCCGGATGTTTAATAAAGCGGCACCCAAATTTATTTCCCAAATCGAGCAATATCTGCGGATGTTCATTGGCTGGCTGAATATGTAGTACGGGAGGATGTGTAAATTTAAATAGAGAAATTCATGTACTATGTGGTCATATTTTTTCGTTGATTAACAGGCCAATTGGCTAAGCAGCTAATTGTCTTGATTATTCGGCATATTCATTGCTTATGCTCAGCTATTCAACGCTTAGTAATGCCGATGTTGAATTTATTTTGAGGAATTTTCGAACAACATCTGTCATTCGGCAAAATTTGATTGTTGAGGCAAATTTCGATCGATATCCGCGAAACCCGTTGAGCATTACAATGAATTTTCTCAACATTTTGGTGACAGTTTAAAAAATAAAGAAGAAGGAGCTCAACTCAACCGGTTCATGTGAATATTTTGTGGAAGAAAAAAAGAAAGAAAAGAAAACGACAGCAACTTCGATTTTATGAACAACAATTTGTTGATGATAACCAATGTAAAATGTACTTCCGTATTGATCAATGAAGAAATTTCAATGAGGCGAATATGAAGGGGAAAATTTTGAGAGATTTTATAGTAAGATAGATTACTTAGCATAATTGCTTATCGAAATGAAATATTTTTGCGGAGTTGCTATTCGAGATTGAAGCATCATTACCTCATGATCAACAATGAGATCTTTTGTCGCCGAAACCACTTGAGAACAAAGCGAACACACATATCCTCTACCGTTTGTTTCAACTCGAATTTGTGATGATTTCAATGTTTTCTTTACGCCATAATTGTCTATTGATTTCGAATAAGCTTGTTCGTCGATTACCGCTGTTGATGCATCGTTTATGCAATATACGAAAAGCAATACAGCTGAAATACTCTTATTTAGAAAGCTTAAATGATTGTTATAATTGATGGTGAACACATCAACACAAAATTCTTTTTTTTTTGATGGCAGAAATTTGTGAGCGAATCGATAGCTGAAAGAGAAAACAGGCTGAGATGTGTGACCAAATATACGAATATAGACAAAAATGAAAGAGCATGTAAGAAGAGTGCAAACTTACCTGCCAATGAGAGCATCTTCATCGAAATTACACTGACGATACACTGAAAGATTGTGAATAGCTCATAGAAAATATTATCATCAACGAAATAAAACTTTGAAATATAACAATTATGACAACGATATTTTTGACTATCGAACATCATTTCAAATATATTTTAAAGTTTATGCGATTCAAAGCATCCATCCTATCACATTTAGAGATTCATTGAATTAATTGCTAAATGAAATGGAAAGTGTCGATAATATTTTGCAGATTGATGAGAATTAATGAAACGATATCAATAACTATAAAAATTCTATGTGAATATTCATTTCGATTTTAAAGGGGGAAAAAAAGCAAAAGACGCATCACAATCATTGCTGCTGTAATTTAACGATGAAAAAAAAAGGAAGAAGATAAAAGACAATATTGGTGGATGAGAATTTTCTCCGAAAGGAGCGGAAATGAAGTGTTGTTGTGCGAAGTGAACGTCTTCTCTAGGTGATGACCTCGTTCCAGCGCGTCGTTCTTCCGATTATAACGACGCATTTGATTGCTCACTACCGAAGTGGTTTGTGCACATCACATAGACTCACTGTGAAGAACTTGTACGCGAACTGTTCATATTATCGTCGTTGAAAATGAAAAACAATAAAAATATTTCAACAGCAAATCTACTTCCCATTTAATTTGCACTGACCCTATTCACTTGTGCGATATCGATGAATGAAAGGAAATGGAAGGAAATATTATGGAAAAAAAATTCAAATTTTCCATAATTATGCGTATAGCATTATAATCTTTCGCATTTTTTCGTTTCTATGGAACCAATTTTTTTCGAGTGTGAGCAATTTTTGTGGTGATATCGATATAGATTTGCAGCTGACGAGTGCTTCTGAAGATCGCTATTATTAGCGTATGCATCTGTTATTTCTTTTATCTCTTGCTTGCTTCCGGAATATCCTGAAAAACAACAAACGCCATACTTGTGCAAAAGTTGTTTTTTTTTAAATCCATAACAATTTCTTGTTGCATTACTTGAATTGCCATATTTTCAAATAGCTGTTATGTTTTGAATTGCACTTTTCTGAATTGTTGCAAATGCACAATGTGGATACATCGTATCTTGCAGATATGTGCAAGTGTCTCTCAGTTAGTTGAACCGAAGAGCTGCGATCCCTCAGTGACAACTCATCAACAACCTTCCTCCTATCCCGCTTCCTTCATGCTTTTCTTCTTGTTCCATCGAGCTAGACGAGGCGAAAGTTTGCGGACAACCACTCGACAGCCATTAAAAAAATTTCAAGAAAGCGACACGATAGAAAATCGGAACGATGATATCAGGGGATTTCGCCACAACAAGTACATCATGGCAAAGTGATCTAAAAGAGATCGGTCAGGTTCGACATCTACGTCAGAAATTGGTGTTAAGCATATCTGACCCATACTTTTAAATATTTCTTTTGCAACTCCATCCTATAAAGCTAATGCTCATGCTCAAAAAATTACGAACAAAGAAAGACATGTAACTGATTTTAGTTGAATTCATTTCCACAACAATTTCACTTCTTTCAACGATAAATCACTGCATTTTGCATGGGTGAAATGACGAATATTTATGAGTTTCTACCACTGTCATTGTAAACTATCGTTGAAAACCATTTGTAATTAAAAATCCAGTCAATCATAATTTTGGCACGACTATGGTAAAATTTAAAC
Source organism: Toxascaris leonina (assembly GCA_022844705.1). Taxonomy (NCBI): domain Eukaryota; kingdom Metazoa; phylum Nematoda; class Chromadorea; order Rhabditida; family Ascarididae; genus Toxascaris; species Toxascaris leonina. The sequence continues at coordinate 20,017 of JAARMF010002532.1, forward strand.
CGGTGGATAATCAACAATAAATCGGTTGACGTGGTTAAGTGAACTGTAGAAGTATGCAAGTATTTGGCTTCATACTTGAAGCTTTCGTAACTTATCAAGTCATAAACTACTTGCAATAAGCTTAACGAAACTATTTCACTCTAGAGAAGGTAACTTTCGTCGATGCGAGTACAACCTTATATAAATGCGTCGAGAACTCCACGTTCCACGCATTATAATGCATGTTACGAAAAAGCTTAATTGTTTCAGTCTCAGTGGTGGTCTTTCCATTTCTTTATTCACATGCACATACACCTATGAAAATGCAATGGTCAGGTTTCTTCAAGACGTAATATGCATTTGTCATCGCCTTATCTCATAATCGATTACGACCATAAAACGATTAATGAACCCATTGAATTGTGTACGTTTCACCTTTGAAATCAATAAGCAAATATTTGATGACGAAATCAAATCAACGCAAATATAGAGGCAATTATAGAGGATTTAATTGTTCGCTAATGCGTTTTCCCAGTCATTTATCTCATATTATGAACGCATACCTAGAATTTAAATTCCTTGTCTGCATGTCAAATCTACTTATATTATTAGTCTCTACATCAGCTTAAATAGTTAGCGAAGTATTATAGGTGTTTGCTTATGCAGATGTGTGTGGATGCATCTGTCTATCCGTGCATTTGTATATTTTGCTTGCGCTCATGCAGTGATTTGCTGAGCAAATGAACTTGCGTAGTTGCGAAGCATTCATATGATTATTCTTAGAAGCATTAGCTATAGCAACAAAATTTGCATATTTGATTAGAATCCATTCGGTTAGTCTTTTATTTAGCAAATCATCAAATTACAACAAACTGCATTCATTTGCGCAGCATTAGGCGTGCTAATCAACGTGACCTGGCACAATGCTCATTGACGGTAGCAACTGAGATGTCGACTTCTAACGAACATTGAATGATTGGGAGGAGATGAAGGGGGATAATGAGGGGGGGGGGGGGGGGGGGGNGCACAATGCTCATTGACGGTAGCAACTGAGATGTCGACTTCTAACGAACATTGAATGATTGGGAGGAGATGAAGGGGGATAATGAGGGGGGGGGGGGGGGAGAGAGATGGGTAGTCCTTTACAAATAGCGACCAGTTTCAAAGTGTCTCAACAACGGACGATAGTGATTAAGCAAACTCCACCTCACCTCTTATATGTCTATGAAGACGAGCTTTTATATATCGAAGTATTACGTTTGCATGTTCTGCAGTTTCAACTCGCGAAGAATCGAAACAAGAGCCAAGGGGTTTGCTGCATTGTGGAGTAAACTAGATCTGACTCGATCTGAAAATTTGCGCTCATCTCCAACTGGACAGCTAACGGTTAACACCAAAATCGTTCAAACACCTACCTTTCAGTTCAAATTTCTTTTCGTCTTCTTGTCAATAAGGAATTGTTGAGTAATATGAATTTGTTTAGACGTGGGATTGACGTTGTGAAAGCCATCCATACTATTCATTATGCAAATAATGCATGATTCTCAGTTACTATGATAGTGCACATATGAGGACATATTATGCACGAAGCAAATGAACTAAACTCTATGAATCGAACTTTATTTTTGGTGACTTCCCCTATATTGATGAATTTTTTCGATGCTATTGCAAATACATTATAAGCGCAGAAATCTTTTTTTCCATTTGAAAATCAATTTTGATATCAATTAGCGTCTCGAGCTGTGCGCAAAAATTTACCCACAAGTAGAGTCCAAATCTACATGCATCCATTTTTCAGGTCGATGCTTGAAAAGTTTTAAGATGTAATGCGCTAAAATCGCCTCAGTAATAAACGTAGACATATTTGAACGATTTTCGCGAGATCTACATTGGCTAATAGCCATTTGTTAGGCTATTACCACTTAATGTGAATGCTCATCGGTTAGCACACAAGAGTGGCTTAACTTATAGGCAGAGATCTATTTCGTCATTTCACAACTATTGAATTCATTGTTATATTGCACATACATTCATTGATTTTCGTTGAATAATCAACTTAAGCTAGTTTGGTTGCTCTGAGCCCAAAAGTTAGAAGATCACACCTTCGAGTAGAGAAAGCTTTAGCCAGATAGGTTTGTGGGAAGAAGCGGCAGAAGTCCGGGATCACCCGACCTCGTTTTCTCTCTCAGCTTTTTCGATGTTTAAGTGCCATGAGCTCAAATTTATTGCTCAAGCAGCACTATGTTAAATAATTGCTGTCAGTATTGTTTGTTGTGGCCTCGACTCCTCGATGAAGTGGGTCTTAGCATATCACAAGCAAGTCATCATTGCAAATTTCTTTTGTCTTTTTTTTAATGTACTGATAAGGCGAGAGAATGCATTTGCACTCTTTAGCAAGACGTTTAATAGTCTTTTCGAAAATGAATCGACATTATTCTTTCGCCTATTTTTATTTTATACTGGTTTTATGCTAAAATCTTATATGATAATTATTGTGCTGATGATTGATCGGTTCATTTCGTTTATCGGAATCATCATTGAGGAGGAATTAAAGGTGATCGAGAGGGGAGTGGGGGGGGGGGGGGGGGGG
>JAARMF010002533.1:0-18475 GCA_022844705.1 Toxascaris leonina
TATGCAGAAGAAAATCAGCTAATGTGATGGCAGAGTCTTCCTGAGGAAAATTTCACTCGCGTGACTTCGTGTTAGCTTCATTGCCTAGACCTTTAATAAAGAGTCCCTGTGGATGTATTTTAGTTCTTTATGGACGAGTAACTAATATATTTGACGAAAACGTATTCTCGATGTGTCCTTGTCAATAAAGCTGAAGAGAGGTATAGCGTGCATTCGCAAGGTATTGCTTGGTCTTATTAAGGGTGCAAACACATCTTTCGACGAGTCTAGTACTACGTTGATGGCGTTTCTGGAAAGAGGTAAATCGGACCATATGCGGCGGGGATGTTGCCGTTGAGGATTCCAGCTGCATGTGCCTTCTTGATGACCCCCCATGGGAACTCTCCGGTCTCGTCGTGATGAGCTGCCACTGGAATCACCTCGTCCTTCGTGAATTTGCGCAGTGTCTGTTGCAGCTCACGCTGCTCATCGGTGAAGCCTTCAAGATGAACGATTTTACTACCTTGTTGAATGATCTTCGATTTGATAACTTTCATAGCTGTTCCAGGATTGTAACTTTGGATAATGAGACGAACGGGGAGAATATTTCAAATGTGCGGCTTTATTGATGCCAAATGGATTAAAGCTGTTTTAATGGAATTTAGTGATGCGATTTGATAGGTTCTTTAGACAAAGTGACAGTAATTATGGCAGCATTCTCCCACTTGGCGGAAGAAGAGGATGCTAGAGATGGCATTTATTATTCAAAGCGAACGCTTCGGAAGTAATATCGACCTTGACATTTGAACGACATCCTGTTGAATAAAAGACATATTTAAGCGAATATAATTCATAAGAATAGAAATAAGGTGTCGCGATTACTCGCGATATTAAGATGTTGTAGAAGTAGGAGGTACTGTAGCAAATGTTTAAGCGATGGTAAAGTGCAAGGGAGTGCTAAATTTGCATTTGAAACGCTAGAGGATAGCTAAAGAAATTCCAAAGCAAGATGAGCAACGAACCCTTCACAAAGAAAACGCCGGAAGTACGGCGCATGTATACAAGAAGACGATGTGAGCTGCCCTCATACAAAGAAACGTCGAAATACGGCATCAAATATTGATGAGATTGACTATTTCGGTATGAATGCTAAAAGGCGTCATGAGAAAAATGGGTATATATATCGCGATTCTAGAGAGAAGCGATAGATGTTCCGACGAGCCCACGAAGCGACTTTGGGGAGAATTTATATTTTTTTGCTTTACGTACCTAATCGTACTCACTTCATGCTTCACGTTACCCAATCGCTATATTCTCGTGCTTTACGTACCCAATCGCTAGTTTACTTCATGCTTCACGTTATGCAATTGCTAACGTACAGTGTTATGCTTTTATTGGTGGAGTTGCGACAAACTTTATGTTACACGAGTACTAGCTGATAGTGTGTTGTGCCTTCGTACTAGTTATGCCATCCAATTACTAGTGTGTAATATCTCGTGTCTTTGCAGGTTGAGTGGCGGGCGCAGTTGCGCTTGTGGGCAGTTGTTTTGCGTGTGGGGCTGCAAGACTTTAAGGATTAAGCAAATGACTGTAAAGAATCAAGCCATTGTCATCGTCCAGGTACTGCTGGACGAACAACTGAAATTGCGTAAAGTTATTAATGTTGTGTAGCGTATCTTGTCGCACTTCGTGATCGTTGTTATGTCTTCGCCGCTATGCATTATTCTCCCCCATATTACTAATCTTGCATCTACGTCACGTTACTAAAGTTGTGTGCGGCACCATCATGCGTTGCGTCATCCATTGTGCGTGTGTTGCGGTAAGCGTGCCGCTAATAAAATGCAAGAGGTTTAATTACCCAAGTTTGAGGTCTGGAAGGACGAACGATATCAAGAAGCGAACGGAAGCAATATATCCGAGTTGCAAGAAGTGGTGAAGAGTCGGAATCAGTGGAGGAGCGACACCTTACAAGGACCGGTCAGACGTACGCATCACAAGTCAGGCCAGTTGAACTCATACCTTCAGTTTATATTGATCACTGGGAAGGTGAAGGTCCCGGCGGTCAATACATAAGGAGGTGAATGAAAAATTTTAATGAAATCTCTTTGTAGGGCATCAATTTATCGAATGGCTTAAAAGCAAAAACATTCGATAGTTTCAGAGACTCACTGCTCCAAACTGAGGGAACTGTTTGGAGCGAAAACCTTATAAGACAACGCATGTATATGCGCTTGTATTTCCAATATATGAAGTGCAAGAACTTACGAAAGTTCAATCCAGTTGCAGCCGCAGCAGTACTTGAGGAATTCCTGGCTGACAGCGTGAAAGCTTTGACGAGGTTACGTGCAAGCATCGTTTCCAGTTCCTTAGAAAAAGATGTAATTGGTGACGGCGATAAAAGATATGATAAGTAAATTCCATGCAGCGCCGGGACGAACAGGTTAGGTGGAACCGGATCGGAGCAAAGTTTACCGACGGTCCATTGGGAGCATAGACATTCATTGAAAAATCTTCACATAGTTTTGCGATATAAGCTTGAAATTGTGCTATTCATAAGCAAGATTTTTAAACTTTGACAGCCGCTCTCATATTCACATTAGCGCATTGAAAGTTCAGCTGAACATTTGGGTGTTTTCTAATAAAGGAAAATAGTAAAATGCACATCCAAGATGACTCGAAATCTAGTTTGCTCTCGCATAATCTTATTCACAATCCTCCTTCCTAAGTGATTCATTGATTCGTTCATGTAATATCAGAATAAGATAGTTTTAAGAGGAAGCGAAATTCTGTTTTTATCTAAAGTTCGGTCATTCTCTCAGATTTTTTCCTCTCTCAAAACTAAGTCCATTTTTTCATTTCTCATTTACCATAAAGTCATTTGAAGAGAATCACAACATAAGCGACTTTCCGGATGGTCATTTGAAGTCAAAAACGGAATTGTCACCATTTATTATTTCACCGTCATAATCAATGAATTATTTTCACAGAATGTGAGCATACAGCGACGGCTGTTCAACTAGAAACAATATTCACTGATTCTTAGGGAGGTTACAGCTCAGCTGAGATGGTTGTTACGATGTTGTTGCTCTTTTTCGAAAAGGGATGTATGTGGGACCTTGTTGACGCGAAATCACCGCTCACCTTTCTTCTAATTACAACACCTCAAGTGCAAATATTGACTCTTGCGAAAGGGATAGCCGATCGGAAATGATGCTTATGAGGGTGCATTATTTTAGCTTTTTATTTACGTTGCAAAACGTTGGATTGGTATTAGTGTTTTATGCTGCTTAGTTCGACATTGGTCGTATTTATGGACGTCGCATCAATCGCAACTTGTTTTAGGCAAGGGAAGGAGAGGGAGATAAGGGTAGACAGGTATGCCCGACATGGAAGGCGTTGAGTACAAACTTTCCTCAATTCAACATTGAACGCAACTATTGCATAATAAGTCGGTTTGTCAAATGACGGCGTATGGCAAAACAGTTAAAAAGGTGTTAAAGTACGGCTAGCGAAAACAGGATAGTCCACCATTTGTACACGCTAGACGGAAGAAAAGAAGCCAGGTGCGTCTGAAAACAGTCGATGCGAATGCATACGCCGTTGGAGGCATCTGTCGAAATTTGCCTCTAGAGGTGCTCTAAAAAAGCCTCTTATATGTGAGGAAAACATGAGGATGTCGATAGATTTCGTTAAAGGCCACTCGACTCGAAAAATGATTTACCGACCTAAGGTGATACACAGTGATGAAATGAAAATCAACCAATTCGGTAGGATGGTAGAAGACGCATTTGGCATGAATCAGGGAAAGGCTTCTCCTCAGATCGCACGAAGCGCTTCGTTACGTGCCGTTAAAAGAGATGTTGTATCGGTCCTGATGTGGAAGCTGTAATTAACCTCTTTTATCGCGTCAACGGCGCTCCTTCTCACAAATTCATCAGATAAGTCTACGAGTAACCCCTCTTTGCCATGAAACAGGCTTCGTATCAGTCTGCTCCAGCAGTGCCTATGGTCGAGTCGGGCATCCGATAAAGAGAACATGTTTCTAAGGAGGAATATTGGGTGGATTTCTAGTCGGCATATGGTCTCTGAAGACAGCCAAATACAATTTAGCCAGGAAATCCTGAGGAATTTTAACGAACAAAGCGAAGTCGCAGAGGAGGCATAAAGTCGTTGTTGCGGAAGGCAACCATCGCTTTACATCCAGTAGGAAAAGGTGATGTTGCCCTAATCATGACAGAGAGTCGATTTTGTGTTTTACTTATTGTTGAGTATGTGAGATGAACCCATCACTCCATATGCGATGATTCTTTAAATGTGGTCACTAATTTGCTGTAGCTGGTCAGTTCCTGATGAAAGTCCGCCCAGAATGCGGATACGTTGGAGACAAGAAGATGTAACCAGCGTTCAGAAGGGCGGCCAAACGATTTCCAGAAGAAATGCAACTTTTATTCACTAACAGCGCTTCAAATTCACGAACCGCTGCTTAAACGAGTGCATGAGCATCATTTCTGAATGAGGTGCCATCGTAACTTCTCCTTCTGCTTTCTTATTGAGTCTTTGATATATTCACTACTCCTTCAGTCTTCTAAGATGTGCCATACCAGCAGTGATTTCCAGTCGGCTATCATCTTGAGATAAGGAAATTGAGTGGTGCAAAATGAAGGAACATCGGCTTATTGTTGCGAGGAGGCCGACGTGCACAATCACAAAAACTTTCGAAACCTAGAGGGCATCATTTGGAGGGTGACTTTTTCATCGTGGTCGAAAGCACAACTTCATAGTGTAGTTCATAAAAATGTTATTTAGTTCGACACACAAATGTGCTCAAAGCTGATTTCGACGTTGATCGGCTTTGGTAAGTCAAACTTCAGAAAGCCATCTTTTTGTTTCTGCCAACAAAATAAGCACAGCTAAGACCGCATTTCTACATTCTACAAGTGTATGAGAGTTTATTGGAAGTTAGCGACTTCTCATCACTCGTACAGCTCCCCTTCTCCTCCCTCCTCTTTTTTCCTTTCCTTGCGCCTCTTCCTCTTCAACCGACAACCTGTTAGTGGAACGTCAATTACGGTCATTCAACTGCGTTCCACTATGAGGGTGCTTAGTGATCCGTAGCAAAACTCCAATCTCGTGGGACTGAAATTCACAGACTACCATCACTTTCCTTTCGGGTGAAGTGTGGTCGCCTTTTCTAATGAATTTAGTTCACATCCTTGTACTCCTCCACCTCCCGCAGATATCGCTGTCATATCCATCTTCTCTGTCTTTCTCAACAGCCTTACTGGTCGCCATAAACGCCTATATACACTCTTCTTTCGCAGCATTACTTTGATCAAAGAGCATTCAACGTGAGAAAGAAAGCGCCCTTGGCAAATCTAGACCCTCCTAAAGGTTCGCTGAGTAGAGGAAAAGACTTGTTTTTAGCACTGGCACGTTCAGTTGTCAGCGAACCTCCATCATTCATTGTGATGACGCATTTGCTTTGTACCGGCGAACGAACTGCTGCACGTATGCATTCGCATCATCGACAATTTGGCTTGCAGTTTTGAATGCTTTCAGAGTAAGCTGTGCGATGAGCATTGATATCTACTGGATTTTAAATTACAGAAGATCGACAAAGTTTTATTTGCATTTGATCTGTTGCAAAGAAACTCTGAGAAACTATGCGCGTTGCAGCAAACTTTCCCGGGTGAATTTCCGTTGAGACCCTACATGGGAAAGAAATACGATTTCTGAATATATCCAAGAACTCGTTGTTTGCAAACCTAAAAACGTCTCCTTTCATTACCGACTCAATTTTCACATTTATAGAACACAGTTGCAGTCTTATTCATAGATGATCAATGTTGTATGACAATCCTGCAGAACTATATCGAAGCTCTTACAAATTAATTCATATTTTTCTTCGTTCATAACAAAAAAGCGATCGACTAAGTTTCAAATAGAAAACTTTTTGCTAGCAACACCATTAAGTGGCATAATTCAATACAAGTAGTGATGCATTGGAACGATAAAAGCGAATACCACTAAAATTACAGTGTTAGATAAAGATTTAAATGAGGACAACAATGCTGCGATTTTGCGATGGCAGTAGTGAACGCTGGATGTCCACCTCAATGAACACTGACCTTTAAAGGCTAATAAAGAGGATCCCGCAATATCTAACGAATAAGAAATATCACGCTACGATCAACAGATAGTGGGTAATAAAAGTTTTATGAGGAAACCGAATTTTCCCACAGGTAGGAACTTTTTCTTTGGCTCTGATGCAGCAGCATAGTACTATTTATCGAGAGATAAGGGTAGGGAAGGGGGAAGTACCGTAGGATATCGAGATGGATCAAGTGCACGAGTAGAAGCCCGAAGTGATCGCCCAGTTTTATATGCGATGAGGCAAGACGCACCTGTCTCAGGCAAGTAGTTTCATTTGCGATGCTACAAAAGATCGAAGATGCACACGGCAAAAAAACCAAATGGCTTTATCGTCTGCGCTGGTAGAAAAATTTGGTTCGACTTTGAATTTGCTGCTTATCGTTTAGAAAGCCTCATTCCGCCTTTGGGCAATTGCACATGCCGATTGGATGCGCCATGTGAGATGTCGTGCAGACCGTTCGCTTTCTCAACTACAAGAACGACATACCTGAGCGATCCTATCTTTCTATTTTGTTACTTCATTATTAATGACGCGCTAAGCTTTCAAATCAACAATGATTTTCTTCGCTTCGCAATTCAGTATTTTCCCAGACNTAATGATTTTCTTCTCTTCAAGAAATTCTTCGCAATTCAGTATTTTCCCAGACTCGGACAAGCTTTCTTTCTGTTCCCACCAAAGCAATTTTAATGAGCATATGTTGCACTTAGCGATCCACACTTGCAGTGCAATTCGTTCGACAAACAGCTAGTTAAAGGTCATCGGTCAACGAGCTTTATGTGTTATTTTATCAGTGAATAAAGAAAAGATCATTCAACCTATTTCAGATCGAGATCGAAATTTTTTGGAGCTTTTTAAACAAATTAAGGTAGCATTGATTTCGTTGAATTTTCGGATACTGCCTGCATTGTGGCATTATTTCATTTTAGGCCACTAGAACAAGTGGTTGCACGAATACCCAAAACGGCAATGGATCGGATGCATATTTTTTATTCGTTCTGCGTAGACTGCTGCAGCAATGTTGCAGAATGAAGAAATCGACTTTTAGGATTTTAAAATGCGTTTGAATCTCGGTCGTCCTTCTTTATAAGGCAATTTGGGATGAGGATTTTACGGCGTGGAGTAATTCTTCAAATTTCACTGAATACATTAGAAAGACCCAAATACTGAGATGAACATTGGTATGCATTCATTTGAGAGTGCCATAATGCGTCTTCGGAAATCTGAGAAACTTGAAGGGCTGCAACAACTCTCGATTAAAGTTGACAGTGACATTTCTCAAGCGATGTGAATTTCATTCTAAGATGCACGGTGAATGATAAACACGATGAACCAGAAAAACTTCTTCGACGTTGGTTTAAAATTATCAAAGATGAAAACAAGCAGGTTATTCATCGACCGGGTTATCAAGCCACCGATCATTGCAGCAAGTCTCTTTGACTAAGCAAATTCAATCTACAAGAGAACAAAGAGCAATATGACCCGCTGAATGCTACTTGAGTATGCAGGTAAAGTGGCTCCTGAATACCCCTATGCATTCTCATATAAATATACGCAGGCACGTATTATTTGAGCTCCTTTTAGCGCATTCATCACGATACAGTTTTCGGAACGATTTCACGAAATTTGACATTGGAATTGGTCCTTAGATCAAGTGTCACGTCTGACTACTATAACGTTTTTTTATTGCCATACGCCACACGATCGACAACTGACTGATGAAAGCGAAAATCGCTGTAATAACATAATTCTTATTCGCTATTGTGGGAATCGTGCAGAACAGGTGCCGTTTTCATTATGGATTGTTGAAGTGCACTAATGACATCTGTATTGTTCGGCTAATGCCGTTTATTGAAAAAGGATAGTAATTTGCAGCTGCATTGCTTAGTCAAGAGATGTATCCCCATAGAGCATTAATTAATATGCAGCATTATTACAGGTATTGCGTTGTCGACAGAAAAGACGAAATAAAATCAAGATTTTGCCGGAGATTTCATATGAAAGAGAACACTGAATCACCTTAAAAATTTGCAAAGTTCCATGCCTCCTTTCAATGTTATGATTCCTTTTTGGTGTATCTAGGCTGTTTGAACCGCCTCATATTTGTTATTTGCCCTTAAGCAGTCTCTTCTGGTAAAAGCTTTATCCTTCCATTATTTGCCACAAATTTTAGCTTCATAGCAGTGGCATGATAATCATATTATAATAGTTGCACTTGAAACGCATAGACAACTATGATAAACGAAAGAATATTTCACACGACAAATGAGATAGTCACTGCTAATGTGAGTGATCATTTTTACAAGAAGATGAATTTGAACGGAAATATGGCAGGTGACAATCAAAGTCGTAGTGCTCCTCTTCCTGGTTATTAAGGTTGCCTTTGTTGAGTCGGCTATCTCCTTAAGCAAAAACACATCGTACGATCATTGCCTTGGGTCAAATCTCCATCAGATAAACAAACAACGGTGTTGGATAAAAGCAATCCTCAAAAGAATGCAACAACATTCGCAGTCCTCGAAGGCAAATATTGAAGCATAATATTCACTGCTATCAGTATTGCATTTGCAGAAGTATTTTCTACTGAAATGCATAGACTAGCTGGTGAATTTGAGATCTCTGTTGAATCTGTTCCCAATTATATGTACCTTTTTGAAGAATTGCGCAATTCTGCTTGCAGTATGACAGCGTATAATTGATCGAATACGTTTCCTCTCAAAATTTATATCGATGGTAAATCGAACAAACATTTTTTTATTAATATACGGTGCCTTTTTGAGTGGAATTCTATAGATAACTCCATGACGGAATCATCACGCTTCAACAATACGGTAGAGTTCGAGAAATATGTGCATGTTGAGCATGGAGTTCAATGAATAAGGCGAGCGAGCGTAGGTTGCACGAGTTGGGCGATACCTGCCGTTGTAGAGACCATCGAAGCGGAGTGCAAACTTTGCCTCATCTTGCTGCATAAGGACAGGTGTCATTTGTTTCTGCACATGCAAGGAGCAGCTTCGATCTTGCGAGGACTGTTGGAGTTTCATCAAATAGTTCCGGCAATGGCTGTCACAAAAGCATTCGCGGTTCAACGGATTAGGCATCCCCATGCATAAAAGACAGGAAATAGAAGAAATGTGTCAGAGTGAGCAGCACAATGTGCGTTTTTGCAATCCTGTCACCAGCTTCGTAAATTGGTTTTAGGTGACAAAATATGGACAGTAATCTAAGCACATTCTCAGTGAACCAATTGAGCATTCAGATTGGAGGATGCAATTTGTCTTTTTGGTCTGATCGACTCGAATGTTTAGACGTTTCAAAGCCAACTCGACTTCTCTTCGAAACTGATAAATCATCTTGATCCAGAAAGCAGTCCTTTGATGAGGGCTGTGCTCAACGAACTTTGAATCTCTCGTTTCAAAGCGTGCCGAATTGAAAAGTTTCGTCCTACGAACAAACAAATGCAATTACATATGCACAAACATAACATCGCCATAACTTCACCATAAGATCTGCAGAAGAGCATTAAAGCTTTTCAATCGATCATATTTAGTCAGGAAAAATGTGGAAAATTGCGCGACAAAAGGTCTTCGAAGTTCGCTGCAATTCAAAAGGTAATTTTGACGAACTCTTTGTAATGCTGCCAGAAAGTTCTTAAAAGAGACTGTCCTCTAGTGCACGAATCTCTCGTGTTACACCGTGGCTACAATGAAAAGCGGTGGGTGTTTCATTTGTCAGCTAGTGTGTGTGCTGCGTTCAGCTGTATCTCTTTAGTCGCTACTATTGTCGCTTTTGACACGTCACGGTTTGTGTTTCAGGCACTGTGTGGATCGATGTATGCCTATCAAATATTCTTTAAACTCGGCCAAGGATACTGCTGAAATGGTGATTTCTTTGATGATGACACTTCCGCAAACACAAGCATATACTCATTGCTATTGTCATCTGTCGATTGCTGGTGATTCTCGTTCTCGAACGCCTTCGATTCACATTAATGTAGTGAAGATCGAGAAAGTTTGAACGATCCTGAAGGGTCGACGCAAATAGTTCACGACAGTTAGGATGTCACTGAGGTTGCCTTCTTGTCATATCGACTATTGGCTGATGAAGTGGCCATCGAAGCGATACATCCAATATATTGCTATCAGGCATGAAAGAAACGCAAGACAGCAACGGGTTCGCTGATTGGATGATATACCATCAAGAGTATAACACCCTATGTGATATATATATAAGACCCCTAATTATACCAATTGAGCAATGAGTTTTCTTTCATCCAATAATTGAAATTACTATCCAAGAGGAGATAACACCATGAAGTAACAAGTGGAGAGCTAATTCCAACTATCAAAATTGCGGGCTTATTTACGTCGAGCATTGAAGGCTTTTCGAATTTATCAACGAGAAAGTCATACCGCCTGGTAAGGTCACGTTATTTTACTATTATTCGCTATAAATTACTTTGTGGATGTCTCATTCGAGAGAGATCTCATGTGATGTATCGAATTTAATTGTTTGTAATTGCCGATTAGGTATAAGTGCATTGAAGATGTGCGACCATAAGAATAATGCAACAGTTCGAGAAAACATTACTTCCATTTACCCATTTCCACTAACAGCTAATCTTCGCTCTCACCTGACATAAAACAGAGTATTTTAAAATAGAAACAGTCCGAGCTGCTCAACAGCTTGCCGCGCTTCTAGACTTTCTACGATCCTATGATCCCATGCTTCGTGATCCCCTTATGGATATTTCACTTTTCCGAGTTCATAAACGACTAAACTAAATGTGGCATTCAGCACTACTTGTGCGAACTGAATCTGTGTTATGGTAGTTTATAACACAAATACGGTGATTACAGCACAAAGAGCAGCGTTCTTTGAGGAATAAAGCAACTTCGCAGCACAAAACTTGTTTAATGCAAGCTGAGCTCAATGCCCACGTGTCTAAATAAATAGTCGTCAGCGTGACGTAGGCAGACATCTGCACGAACAATAATTACTCAATGTCAGCAGGTTTTAGTGATTACCAGCTTGGGTAAGTCTTGATGGTTCCTAATAAAGTTCTTTCACAACGAAGTCATGGGTCATAAATCAAGCACTAAGTAGCCTGAAGTTCTGCAAATCAAACACTTGCGGAAATTGCAACCACTCTGCTCCAGTTTTTCAGCTATTTTTCAACGTATTAGGCAAATATGAGCGGAGATTTTCGTCATGACCGAAAACAGTAACTACGGAGGAAAAGACATCTTTGCCGTGAAGCAAAATTTAGCTACACTGTTCAACAAAGTTCTGAAAAGAGGAAAAGCTATTCAAGCTTTTTCTCGATCATGAAGCCTAAGCCCTTCAGTTGTGCGATTAGTGCATTCACACACATAGATGCCTGAAATCTCACTACTTTTCGAAGAATTCCTTATATGCAGGCATGAAGGTTTCATGGAAAATGGTCGGAGGGTGAAGGAGTAAGAGAGGAAGCGCATTTTATTTAAGCAATGCAGCTCAAACTCAGTTTTATAATTGAAGTGACGTGCACCTAATAGAACAAGGAGGCGACATTGCCGGGATATCACTTAAGCAAAGTGGAGAGATTATCACCCGGTATCTCGAACTGATGCTTAACATGCAACCTGTATTGTACTACAAACAAAACACGTTATAAAGGTAAAATTTATGCACATTTCATTGGAGAAATTCACGAGGAGCACCATAGAAGTAGTCAACAAGGCCAACGGACCGATGAGCATGTGCGTTCATGAGACGATCACAGATGTGCCGGTTTCTTGCACTCGTTTCAGGAGATCCTTCGCGACGATAATACGCTGAATCTGGCTAGTGCCTTCGTAGATCTGCATGATCTTCGCATCTCGCATCAACTTTTCCACCGGATATTCCTTATTATAGCCGTTGCCTGCAATTGAGACTGTTGTCTTGAGAGGAGGTATGTGTGCGTATCTAGCGAGAACAGACTGAAGACATCTCCAACCGTTCACGGAGCACTTCCACGACATAATGTATGTTCATGATGAACCGTTGCTTGAATATGAAAGGATCATTTATAAAGAATTTTAAGAAATCACCATCTGGACAAATGCTAAAGAGGAGTATCAAAACTACGCCACTTTGTTTGGCACAATGATGAATAACTATAGAAAAAGCGAACCGCCAAGGATTTGGACAGCGTTAGAGGCAGCGATGTTCGCGGTATCGGCACAGAAGCACTTCGCAATTGACGAAAAGTATCCTCGAGGACGCCCCTGCATCCACTCCCATGCACTGCGGTAGGTGATCAAGCGGGATAGCTCGAGGTTAATCGCCATGTCTGCCAGCATGAACGCAACTGCCTGAACTTTCGTTATCTTTATCCAATTGCCCGTTCACTAATCAATACCACTCGATACTCGTCTTGAGACTCTGTGACAGGTCAGGAATTCCAGAAAGTGAAACCATTATATGAAGATTGGTCTTGATTCAGATACTGAACAGTTGCCTTGTAATAGTTCAAAATACGTAATCCTTGGCGAAGGTATCGACTGAAGAGGTTAAGAGAAAAACCTGATGTTGGGCGATTGGTACGCCGAAAGTTTTCCTTTCAAGAGCATATCTAGAGGCTTCGTCGAGGCATCGAGAGGATAGTCCGGTTGCAATAGCGGCAACTTCTGCTCTGGAACCATGCCGACAACATTAGGTTTCTTTATCACAAAGTGACAGCGATTTCAAAAGTGACAAAAATCTTGCACAGTAAAGTTTCATTCCACAGCGGATCTCCACTTTATGACTTTCGACTGTTTTGTTTGAAAGAATGAGGGCACTAAGAGCAGATGCCACATCTTGACAGGAATATGATGAAGCTGCAAAAGCTTGCTTGATCTCATTGCGACATGCAAGTTGCAATCTTTTCCAAATCGCCTGGAAGGATGTGTGTCTTTCACGTTTTCGGCATTCCGATCAGATGACTGCACAGCTGCTCAGGATCGATGAAATAATGTGTAATAGGTGCAACTCAATACACAGTTTATCCCTTTCATGTGCCAAACAGTTCAAAGATCGCATTTGCACATATGGCATCATGCTTGAACTTCGGCATCATGCTTGACTGAGCACACCTAATTTCACTGCCGTGTTTTCTACTTCTACTTTCTACAAGTTGAAGATGGACAGACGTGACGTCGCTGTGACACAGTAGTGAAATAAAAAGAAAAAACCTCGTCTTGTCGAACGTCTTCATAGCAACAATAAATCCCTCGCCAGGTGCTCCAACCATGTTTTCTGCCGGAACGCGGACATCCTCGAATGTTACGGCACGAGTGTCTGACGCACGCTGTCCCATGTTCATTTCCTATAAACATGCACACGTTTTATGTGAAGCGCACGAGCAGAACATAAGATGGTTAAGCACATTGACCATATCTTACCATTCAGTGATCTGCAAACGATGATGTAGATTAACGCACTACCACTCAATAGAAGCAATAAGCGCGAAATGTTGAGAAACATACTTGTTTTGCCGACGCTAATTGCTGATCTCAGTAGCCCTTTAGTTACAATTGTTCATAGTATAAGAAATATTTATATAGGGTAGAGTGTGGATTGCGAGAAGGGCCTGTTGTGAGCGTATTCTTTTCACAACTCTTAAAAACAAGCTGCTCAGGAAGATCGCAATTTCGCAAGCGAATTTCAACCTAACAATTCAACAATTAGTGCTTTCGAAAATTCATCTGCCATAATTCCTCTTCATTTCATTAGTGAACAAATGCGATCCTTTCTATTTTCCTTTTTTTCGCTTCATTTTTGCCAATCATTTTTCTCTCAGTCTTTTGGCGATATACGAGCGCGTTGCGTACGAGATGGAAGTTAATCTTATTGGTCAGCATCGCAATTTCGCTATCATCTTCCTATGTCTCACTCTTATATTGCACAACACATTCATGAGAGGTGTGCTCACGATCTTTCGAAAGCAATTTTCAGCTTTCTATTTCCAACTGTGACAGCGCATATGTATATCTGTTTTTAGCTGAACCTATTCGAAGAGCAGAGGACAGTAGTCACCTTCTTTCCTCTAGTGATGCCAGGGGTGTCACCATCTACAACAAAAGCAGTGAATGCTTTTGAAATTGGTGTCTTCGGGTCGGGGTCACTCCTGCATAGAACAAAGAACCAGCTGGCAGGTCCTGCATTCGTGATCCACATCTTCGATCCGTTAATGATGTATTCGTCACCCTTCTTCTCACACTTTGTCTTCACTCCAGCAACATCTGAACCCGCCCATGGTTCTGTCACTGCATATGCCTGCAATTGCGGTTACGAAACTATTTAGATCGATGTCTAGAGAATTGTACTATCAGGTAGTTCATGTAATAGAAGTCTCGACAACACTAAAATGAACAAAAATGCTTTGTAATTCATCGACATAAGAATGAGTTTTCAGCTTGCAGCTTGTAACAGAGATGCAATCAGTTGCTAGATAGAAAAGCGCCAACTCACGGCCATAAGAGGTTCCTCAGTCATTCGCCCAAGGAACTTCTTCTTGATGGGTTCGCTAGCAGCGAGGATCAACGGGGTCTCAGCAAAGTCGTTTACAAGCAACGCAGTAGCCATGGCAGCACATCCATACGCAATTTCCTCACTGACGATTACGTTCGAAAGTAGGTCAAGATCAAGGCCGCCTAAAATTGCACATGGATTATGCATTTTACTTCATGATAAAGATATTAGGAATTATATATGCAGAAGAAAATCAGCTAATGTGATGGCAGAGTCTCCCTGAGGAAAATTTCACTCGTGTGACTTCGTGTTAGCTTCATTGCCTAGACCTTTAACAAAGAGCCCCTCTGGATTTATTTTAGTTCTTTATGGACGAGTAACTAATATATTTGACGAAAACGTATTCTTGATGTGGCTTGTCAATAAAGCTGAGGAGAGGTATAGCGTGCATTCGCAAGATACTGCTTGGTCTTATTAAGGGTGCAAACACATCTTTCGACGAGTCTAGTACTACGTTGATGGCGTTTCTGGAAAGATGTAAATCGGACCATATGCGGCGGGGATGTTGCCGTTGAGGATTCCAGCTGCATGTGCCTTCTTGATGACCCCCCATGGGAACTCTCCGGTCTCGTCGTGATGAGCTGCCACTGGAATCACCTCGTCCTTCGTGAATTTGCGCAGTGTCTGTTGCAGCTCACGCTGCTCATCGGTGAAGCCTTAACATTGATTCATCATACCACGATGTAGTTAGCATAAATTTCTAATGGACAATTTGCTGTCTGTAAGTAAATCTGCCAAACTGGTTCATCAATATTATTTCGGCTGAGGAAGTTAGTGCTTTACGTTTTATTGTAGATACGGCCGTGAAGAATGTTGCTTTGTAATTGTTGCTCTAATAGTAATGCAACTTCGAGGAATTCGTCTTCACGGATGTCGTCTTCTTCGTTATTTCTTTGAAAAGAAGACTCGACTTCCTTCGTTTCGAATCACAACAAAATGTCGGATGAAGTCGCTCGTTTAAGGAAAAAATTCTGCTACGATTCTTATGATGAATGCGCAGATCAGTGCCAACAAATGAAAAATAACTCTTCATTTGCGGCTTCGTTCTCTACTCGACAGCTTGGGTATATTTTGTGATTTCCTGCTTCGTGCAATCTTGACACGACTTTTACATATATTTGACCATTAACAAGCATTTTTCTCATGTCATTTAACGTCTACTGGCAATGTCTGAAGAACGGCAAATGATTTGAGCGTATTGGACAGTTATTGGCATCTCGACTTAATTGTTTTCGATTCATTGCAACACTCCATTTTTGTATGCAGTTGTTTGTTTTTGCACTGCAAGTGGAATGCTTACTTACGGAAGTTTAATCCTGTGGCTGCAGCTGCGTTGCTTGCGGAATTCCTGACTGAAAGTGTGAACGCTTTCGCAAGGTTACGCGCAAGCATTGTTGGTATCCTGAAATATTTTAGGTTCTCAAGCTATTTCTCTTAAGATATTATCGCATTCAGCGAGCTGTTGGTAAATGGAACGGTTGTAGATGATTGCATGTGCATGTTTGACAGGAAAGTTTGCAGTTCGCCATTTTTGCTGGAGATTTGATGTAGCATCCGAACTTTAGGGTTCAGTGCAGCTGCCACTTGGCCTCTTATAATGTTTGTTTGAAAGTAATGAGCACATAGAACACTGATTTCATATACAGGCAATCTTTTGTGTGCAATGAAAATAAGTTTGTATGAGGAAATTCGAGATAAATGAAACTGTAAATAATGGCTTATAAACAAAAGTGCTATTGATTGACTGCGAAGCGATTTATAACGAATTACATTGGCGATGAAACCAAATTCAATCGATGAAGAATGTAGCATCTTCGGCACCTATGCAACTTTTTCTGGTGGGAGCAGTTTAGTGGGAGTTAATGCGATTGACCATTAAGTATTTTAACATCAAATAAGAACACTTCTTTCAGTATCGCTATTTCAAAGGAAGTAATGAGGTCTATAGCACCGATATCAAAGCACTGCATGATTATTTTTTAGTTTGAAAGCTTTTTCAGGCACATATAAGGAACATCCACTGCAACGAAAACATTTCGAAAAGAAGTGCTCTAATTCTGAAGAAAGAACTTGAGAGTAAAACTGATGTGAAAAGTGATGCAGATGAAGGAAGTGATACTCATAACAAGGAAACATCTCCCTGAGGATATAAAAGGTTCCAAACAATAGGTTTTATTAGGCTCCTTCTATCGATGTTGCGGATTTTTGTGAACGTCGCGAATTGAAGTCTTCTTTTCTTTATCAGTGTCAATGTCGATGTCGATGTCAATCACGTACCATTGACTCGTTCTCGTAATCGATTATTCCCCGAGTATTCGTAATTCTTTTCAATAAGGCTTGCATTCTTTTCGATAATACCGCACCAGCAGTGGAATATTTCAATTGATGAATCTAACTACAGACCTACCTATGCATAATTCTCTCATATTTCTCAGCAGATACTTATAATCAAATCGATAGATTGTGGCAAGCGCTCAATGGTGCAGTTATTCTAATGCATCTTGGGCAGGTTTGTAGAGATAAATGCGTTTAGTGAGGGGAAAGAGCGTCGTGGGAGAGGAAGCGTAATGGTGGACTGCCTCAGGTGTGTCTCAAACTTTTAAGCAGCCTTTCAGCTAAAATTTGCCCGTCAAGTAACATTGTTTCCACTGATGGAAGACGACTACAAACCTCATCCGGGAGAATCAGAATCTAAATCAGTTCGTTCACGATAGACCGATCTGCTCTTGGCGGATTTCCCGAAAGATGGAGTGAAAATAATCCAATCAACGCTGTTAAAAGCTTTTCATACACATTTACGCAAATTGTCAGAAGCCATCGCTATGAAATCAACAATAAAACGATCTTTGGAATGTTGGAGGAACGCACATGAATTTCCAACTCAACTTCTAGCAAAATTTCCTTCTCAACTAAATCAAGCAAACAGCATTATCTAAAAATTAAGTCAGCCCATAGGAAGTGAAAATTTCAACGTCACATTGAGTGAAAAGATCACAAAAACTTAGAAAGTCTGCAAGGAAGTGTGAGGAAACATTGCCGTTAATCTGCTACGTGCATATTTATCTAGTGTCGATTAGTTTTCAATTGATTTCTTATAGAGAGGAAAAGAGGCTTGACTCCAGCCGTAATACTCTCCTTCCCTCATCCCTTTCCTCCGCTTCACTGAGTAAAGGCATAGAACCTTTGCAGCTTGGAACAAAGGCAGCATCAGTGATGCGTGAGATTCGATATTAACCAACATGAAAGCGCAAGGACGAATCGTTTTGGAAGTCTGAGGGTGAAGACTTAGCTTCCAAGCTAAATGAAGCTTGGCAGTGCAAAGGATCCCGACACATCAGAATGGAAGCCAGAGGCTCAGCTAGCCTTAAGTTCAAACAACATGAAAATAAGTATCTTCGGAGGTGATATTGGAATAAGAGGTGGGCTATCGGCTACATGCTTCTTAAACAATTTCCAAATGCTGACGAAGCATTTTCCTTTCAAGTCATTCGGGTATGGATTCAAGTATCAACTGATATTGTGGAAGCTATTAATCTCACTTCTTTCAAAGTAAAATTAGCCCATTTTGACTTATCGTCATTGAGAGGAGTAGACGGTCAGCCAGTATGCTGTTAATAGGTATATCATCTCGATTCAGCCTTTTGTCAGCATTACCACATTTGTGACATTTGAATGCTTTTATTTTTGAATATCGCCAATTTCTCCACATACTATGTTATGCTTCTTTATGGTCGAATAAAGCAATTTGAATGAGAAAAAAAAAGAAGCTAAGCGTCCAGCTACTTGCTCCTCCCATTATCTTTCTCC
>JAARMF010002534.1:2873-13643 GCA_022844705.1 Toxascaris leonina
ATATATATATATATATATATATATAACTCAGACACGCCGGATATATATAATTATATATTCGAAGCCGCTGAGTAAAAGTTTGCCAATGATTTCAAGAGTAGATATTATTCTTTTATTTTAGCATCACGTCTGTGAAGTCAAGCCTCACGGTTTGTAAACGAAGATAACGTTGTGAAATGAGCGAGAAATGATTAGTACGGAGACATTTCGGCTCATTTCTGGTGCATAAAAAGGCATTTGTGTGTTCATCGAATGGTAAAGGAAAGGCATCTGTATTGTAGATCGGTTTTCATGTGATAATGCTTCGACAATTTCCGTACAGAAGCGCCATTCCAGCGAAATTAGTGCAAATATGTTGCAGATAAATCTATGGCGAATTTAACTTAAAGAAGCCTTTCAGTTTTGCTCTGAGGGCATAAATTTTTCGCAAGAAATTCCACAATTGCTTGATTGGAAGAGAATCTTGAGAACAAAATATTTGCATAATGCTGGCGTCAATTCAGATGTTGGTCGTCTGCGACATTATTTTTTTAGTAGAAAAAATTCCATCCAAAGAAATAGTAGGTGGAAATGCAGAAACTCAACTTAAACAAATTCCTCGGTTATTAAACCTCAATCCCTGTCGATTATTGCAGAAGATGAGCTCATAACTTATCCCCCTGTTCTTTCACAAAATGACATACAAAGCATGCTTGCAAAACGCTCGAAAAGGGATGTTGGAGAAGGCAAGGTGAGCGAAGGCAGTTTGTAGTTTCCTTCCTTTGATTATTACCTGGTTTCTTTTTTGATTAGCTCGTTGATTATGATTTCATACATTTGTGCAAGTTGACACTCGAGCAGTGATCAAAAAAAAATTGGGAGGGCATAGTATGAAGGTCATGCCAATGAAAAGGAGATGGAGACAGCATGAAGGTTTTGTTTAAGAAAATGTCATTCGTGCAAGGTGTAATAGGTCAATTTGTCAGCATTTTACTGGTATTGTGCAGTAACTCATTTAAACGTAATACATTTCAGGGTTCAACGAAGAAACCGGAAACAATAATCCCTTCTTTAGAATTCCAATCTTCCTGTCCACCACCTGCATCAACCTATTCCCTATTTGCAGGACGAAATTCAACGTTGAATATAGCAATAAGACGGTCAGTATTGGGCACAACGGAAGCAACAAGAAAGCCCGTGTTTAGCACAAATGAATCAGCGGAGCCAGCGAGAAGCATAACCTCGAGGCTAGCAGAATCTGTAAGGAGATCATTGTTGAACACAACAGAGCGAGCGAGAAAGTCGGAACCTGCGAGGAAGTCCATTTTGAGCACAATGGAACCTGAAATAAAGACAACGTTGAGACCGGCGAAATCAATAGGAAATCCCCTGTTCAACAGCATCAAATCGCCATGAAAGTCGACGATGAGTCAAGCCTAATCATCAAGAAGCTTAACATTATCATCTTTCACAGACGATTTTCGACTAAAACATTCCATTACATCGCTCCCTACGAGGTTGCTTTTAAGACAGATATCATCATTTGAGGGTCAACAATATTATCATCCATCACCTAGAGGCATATTATGATCCTAACGCTATGCACTGAAATGAGCAATACGCAACTTATGGTAGTTTACAAACAGTAATGAATCAAATAAAATATGCTACATATTACGCCTAATGCAGATAATCCACCATTCTCATCCCACTGCACTATCTTCTCCAGTCTACTAAACGTTGCCTTAAGATGCGCCTTATGGTGTTACTCTTTTGTTCATAGGCAATTACACGTTATGTGAGGTGAGATAATCGTGGCAGTTACCAACATAACCCATCCATTTGACGTTTACGACGTTTTAAATGAGCGAATATTGATATTGTTTATCGACTGCAAAAAAAAAGAAAACCACCTCTTGATGACGTGATATCGCTACCTTGTTCGCGCCTTGAAATCCATGGTAGTGAATTTGAACGAAAAGCAAAAAGGTGTGTGTACTGCAACAGGCACACTAATGCACTTAGGTCTGTACGCACACGATATTCCTTGCCCTCAGATTAGACGTTAAAATTAAGATTTATTGTGCTCATGAATCGAATCTGAGGATAGCCACGTTCGATTGGTGAGCCACTTCCAGATCGGACAGGTCGAGTGCAAATGCAGACGATAGTTCATCGCCTTCTCGCATCGCCGAATCCGCAACCCTGCGGCGATCCTTTTCTCATCGTACGTTCGTTTTTCATTTGCTCCGAATGCAAACTGCATCCAGAAATAGTAGAGCGCAATGCAATTTTATGTGTATTGCTTCCTCACTCGAGATTTGGAATGACTCTTACCTTTGGGGCTTTTCCAAAGAATATATGAAACAGTGAGCATGGCTTAAGTCATTCAATTTCTCATTATTGCTTTCATATAAATTGATTTCGATGAGCTTGCAATGATACAGAAATTCTGCAAACAGGCGTTTGCAACTTCATGAGTAGTATGGAGTATACCTGTAGATGATGATGTTTCAATCATGCGTACAAGTGTCGGCTCCGTTTGACGGGTTTTGGAGCGAGGGAGAGGGGAGGAGACGAATGGTCCATGGGACAACAATAGGAGTTTCACCTTACCTCGATTGGGTGGAAGGTCTTGGGGACCACACTCAACCGGGTATCGAAATTCCGCACATGCATATGAGGTTCCATTTATTTCTACAGCTACGTTCTCATGTTCATTATTGCACTATTTATTCCAATATGAAGTCGGATGTTAAACCGGTTATCGAAGATGGTAAAGGATGGTTCTGTTCATGAATTGAATTATGTTTTCGAGTATGATAGCAGTAGAGGAAATATTCATATTCACTTCCTCCACTAACGCCTCTTCCCACTCTTTCACTTAAGATGTGTGCGTTCAAAGGCATGGAAGGGCTGGACTGATCATTCATAACACATGGGAGACGTGCTCTGTCGTCGTGAATAATTTGTTTGCTTCCAAGTCTAGACGGGAAGAAACACACAACGACATATGAAGAGACCGATTATATTCGAAAATGAAAGCATTCAAGTATCACGAATGTGGTAGTGCTGACAAGAGACCGAACGAAGATCCGATACATATTAATAGCATAGTGGGTGGCAATCTACTCCCTTCAGAGGCAATTAGTTAAACTTGGCTAATTCATTTCGAAGGCATTGAGATTTGTAGCTTCCACAATGTCAGCTGGCAGTTGCTCCATATCCGAATAGCTCGAAAAGAAAATGAAATCAGTTGATTGTTTTCACAAGAGGCTGAAGTGCCGAAAATGAAGATGTGGTCTGATGAGCTGTTTTTGTTTTGCATTTGCTCCGGCTGAATACAACTGCAATAACCTTGAAATTTTGTAGAATTTCTAAAACTCGCACCTATGATGTGCTCAGTGGTAAGCTATCTATGTCGAGTATCTATCAGTTATATGAATAGTACGGGAAAATAATCTTATGAAATTATTGAGCTTATAGAACAATCAATAATCTAAAAAAGCACTATTAGCTGTATATTCTTCTCTATATTTTCCAAAAATATGCACCTTCTCGCACAAATAACATTTCTCAACCCCTTTGCGTCCTTCCTTTTCCCTTCCCTCTTATGATGATAGTGTATTCTTTCGGAGAGAAAATTTTCAGAGTTCGCTATTATTGCAATATGTGCATGCATTGGAACGCTACTATTTTCGGGCATTATGATCCTTCTAATAGAACTGAAGACTGTGTTGTGGAGAAGGAAGAGGGAAAAAGGGAGGGAAAGGCGAAGGAAAGCATTTCCAACAATCGGACACTTCATGAAGCACCCTAAAGAGACAATGATTTCTTCATCTATCAGCGACTACTTATCAGATATGTTGCAATAATGGCGTGATCGTTGTAGTACATAAACGCGGTCAAAAATCTTCGATCGTGAGTTTTAGCATCGAAAAGCATTTCGTCTTATTAACACTAAGACAGCATGCTGCATTAGTAAATAGTTTGACCCTCCCATCGAACCTTTCGTGGATATAAGATATGTCTCCTCATTCCCTTAAAGATATATTATCCATGCAGAGCAGTCTGGTTTCCAAAAGAGACAGGACGGTCGTTGCCGCTTACAAATCTTATGAAAATATCTTATGAGTAGAACGTTTCCAAATGAGTCTTGCTCCAATTACCGCATCTACTTTCCATTTCACTGAGTAGCATCTTAGCTATTGAAAAATGGTGACGGAAATTATCAGAAGCAAGCTCGAAGCCGCCGATCATGTGTCGATAGTGAAAGAGGAACAAACGTAGTGTGACAATATTATTTGCGTTATTTCAACAAAAAAGAGCTGAGCAATGCACCACAAATGGCGCTCATACTATTAACGTCAGCACTAGCAAACAGCGATCACCGATTGCTACCATTCATATTTCGGCACAGAAAATACAAATGGGTGAATCATAGGAATGAGAGAAAAAGAATCTCTAGTTGATATTGACCTTGATTGATTTACGGCAAGTGTTTTGCCAGTAAAATTGCCGTTATGCCCTTTCTTCTCTGCAATTTTGAATCTGATTCACAATTTAATTCCGTCTTGGTCATTTATTCGTCGAATAAAACGGACTCCAGAAATGTGGCGGTTCCAGTTCCAACGTGAAAGCAAGATTTTGAGGTAATAAAAAAGTTCCGCTTTCAGATAGCATAACACCTGTGAAGCATCGACTGAGAATAGAATGCAAACGTTAAGTGTGAGTTATGAGCATCAAAAGTTCATTTACTCATCCGGGAAGCGAAAATACTCACACTAGCGATATATTGACTCATCAAAGGATCGAAAATACCTGCACTAGCGATTTGTTGACGCATCAGAGGAGCGAAAATACCCACACTAGCGATTTACTGACTTATCCGAGGGGCGAAAATACCTACACTAGCGATTTACTGACTTATCGGAGGAACGGAAGTATCCACACCAGCGATAAATTGAGTCATCTGAGGGGCGAAAATACCCGTACCAAGGAAAGTGTAAAGAACTTTTCGATCATCGACAAACAATCGCTTCATATCGCGTGCACAAGTCGCTTCAACTTTCAAATCTTCCTGTCATCAACGATTATCAATAGAGAACACCTGCGTTCATCAACATCAGCGTCACTATAGCCGTGACGGAAATATGATTTCCTCTAAAATGATCGCAGCAAGTACAATAATCTATAAACACGCAATGGAGGACTTAAAAAAACAAGAACCATGATTTTGCAACTCAAATTTCTACTGCTTTAGTTCTCACCTTGAGTACATACTCGACAGATATCGATTTTTAATGAGTAATATCGAAATGAAAAAGGTTGAACATGCGCTCACGAAAACGGAAGCGGTGTATTTGACTAATTGTTGTTAGTTGTTCCAACAATTGCAATCCAATTTTAGTTTTGTAGCATTATTATTGAGACAATGATGATCGATGATGTAGTTCGCCAAAGTGATTGTTGACATGTGCAGCACTGTAACCGGTTTGTGACAAAATGTTCAAGAAACTTCTCATATAAATATCAGTAATATTGTCGGTCTCACAAACGAATATTTTCTTCACCATTTCCTCTATCTAGAGCTATGTTGATTTGCAAATATTGCTGCATCTTTTGAATTTGCAATGGACTTTCGAAATTTATTTGCACTTACGTTTGCTCGAATGAAACGTGCCGAAGGATTAGTTGTTCAAGCGTGATCACCTTTGCTACCACATGTTCATGTCTTTTCCACCCTTTTCATCCATTTAGCAGCACTACGGTGTTAGCAATATTTATTCATCTGCTTTTTTCGTGAATATTTCTCAAATCTATCGCATTTCTCAACAGATGCGGAGATGTATTCCATTATGTATGGAACAGTTCGCAATACAACTTTGCATGTCAAGTTGAACGCTTGCATCACGCCTTTAGCTATAATTCCTTGATATTTACGCTATGAATATCTAGAAAGATATGATACCAAAGAGCCGAATCTACTCCTTCCGCTAGGAAATGTCATGTTCTTCATGCGAGAAAAAAAAACAATGTTTTGAGATTTAAGGTTGCTGAATGCGATTTTTTGGCTACTCTTTCATCTACTTGTTCCATTTTTCCGCATGAAGTCTGCGACGTATTTTTTCGCACCTTTCAATGCTTGTTTCACTCAAATTCGCTGCATACTCACGGAATTTTAGTTTTCCTTCATAGATGCATGCTTATAAATTATGATTGCGACCATCATGATCGCCTTTTTGTGTCCGAGTGGGTTTCACTTTTTCGCTACTCTCATTTGAGCTTAATCACATCGCGCAACAAATTCGAAATATTTGCCCTCAAAGGCTTGGCACATCGATGAATACGTTGCTCAGAATGCCGATCTATTTGACTTAATCGGCCTATATAACCGCAAAATTGGAGTTGAGTTCACAGGGCAAATTTCGACGCCCTTGATTGATAACTTGAAGAAACGCTATATTGTTGCATCTCTCACAAAAGATTTCGAGAAAATTTCGAGAAATATTGGTGAAAGATTACGAATGAGACATCTGTGCGCATTGCTTGAGTATCGCATCATCAGTTCATTGACAGTGATGTGCCGAAATTGATCAGCAAAAAATTCATTACGTCCCATCGGTATTTCTTCGTTCACCGATCGCGTGATGAAATAAAGAGTTGTGGAGAGAGGAAAAATAGAGGCAAGTATCCTTAGATTTGCGCGCATGTGAGATGAATTTTGACGTAGAGAAGTCAGTATCGTTAACGAATCGAATTAATATTTGATACAATTTTCAAGTTTCTTTTCAGCAATCTAACTTCTGACGTTTGTCATAATGTTTCCACTGATACCACTACTGTCTGTGCTTCTTATTGGACCGACAGTGTTCGCTCAGTACGGTAACGGTGGTCCTGGAAGTGGTGGTGAATATGGAGGTTCTGGACCTCCTCCTCAATATGGCGGTTCCGGAAGTGGCGGCGAATATGGAGGCTCCGGACCCCCTCCTGAGTACGGTGGCTCCGGTGGTCCCGGAGGTGGTGGATACGGCGGTCCCGGAGGTAGCGGTGGATACGGCGGTCCCGGAGGTAGTGGTGGATACGGCGGTCCCGGAGGTAGCGGTGGATACGGCGGTCCCGGAGGTAGTGGTGGATACGGCGGTCCCGGAGGTAGCGGTGGATACGGCGGTCCCGGAGGTAGCGGTGGATACGGCGGTCCCGGAGGTGGCGGTGGATACGGTGGTCCCGGAAGCTATGGTGGTGTTGGCTACGGATATGGAATCGGAGGTTATGGTACCGGTCTGAACGCTTACTACGGATCGTAAGTCCATTCCTGTTATTTGAAGTTTTCATAAATTGCATTCCTGTAACATAAGCTAGCTATTAGATTCATCATTATTGATGTGATGAGCGGCGTGTCTGAAACATGTGTATCACTCACGGGTGCATCGCAATCGCGCATCT
This sequence comes from Toxascaris leonina, assembly GCA_022844705.1. Classification (NCBI taxonomy): domain Eukaryota; kingdom Metazoa; phylum Nematoda; class Chromadorea; order Rhabditida; family Ascarididae; genus Toxascaris; species Toxascaris leonina. The sequence continues at coordinate 10,299 of JAARMF010002534.1, forward strand.
CTTTCAACGTAGTAAAGAATGAATCTTCCCAAACGTGCGCTGTGCTCATAGAAATAAAATGTATTTTACTAAAGCCATGTGTGATATGGATGATTGGTCATCCACATCAATGTCTGATGCTTCCTTGCTCCATTTTCTATCAAACTGCGCACAAAGTGTGACATTCTTTTCAGAGGTGACCTGCCTTTGGAATTAATTCTGCAATATCATATTGAACCATGACAGCAATTTCCTCGTTCATGATTGGCTCCCAACTCGTAATCGAGTTGTGTAATCTCCATGGAAAATGATGGACGAAATAGAGTATGAAAAAGAGCAGTAGCAATCAGGAGCAAATTCAAAAAGTAGAGATGTGAAGTGGTGTGAATATATGAATTCTCGTCCTTTTAACGATGTATGGTCTAGGCAGGGGGAGTAGGGGGTGAGTGGAGCCGGCATTTATAAAGACCCACAGAAAAGTTTAGCAGCAAGTTAGATTTTACCACTGCATTTCGCAGAAAACGAGTTTGAAAGGAAAATCGAGTTTGATTTCTCTGTAGACATACTTATCTAAGCGATATATTATACAAAATGGTCTTTTGATTGGCAGTGGTCATTTGAACATGCAGCACATCTATAATCCCAACAAATACGTCATTCACTCCACTCCGCTTTCTATTTCATTCCTGAATACGTTCCTAAAATCCTCCGTCAATTTACCAGCTTATTGATGCAAGTTTCTCGACTCTGACTCAGATCTCAAATTGCATTGCTTTTACAACATGCAACGCTTTGTATATTCGCATTAGCTGTGTCCACAACGGGGAAATTTCTCGCAGAAATATCCGCCTTTTACGTTGTGCCATCGATCATTAATATTCTATATTTTGAAAACACGGAAATTAAAAGTGCCGACAGATTCGCAAATCGATGAGACAAAAGTGCTGTCACTTTGAGTGATTGCAAGGCGATGATGCACTATCTGCAAGGCAAAAAGAGAAACGCTTGCACTGTGCCCGTTTACCTGTGTACGACTGCTGCAATAACATGCATTCGATCGAGCTATTGTTGTTAATCATCCTAGTTGAATAAGGTTGATCGACAGGAAGTTCGCATATTCTATAGAACGCTAACTAATCGACCCTTCACTTATTTCTTCAAATTTCGCATATATTCGCATCACCCCCAGCCCATCAAACTCTCCCACTTCGTAGAATAACCTTGATATTCACGAACAAATTTAAGCATTATCTGCAGCATTTATGATAAGTTGTAAGTCACGCCGATTAAGTAGAACAAAGTTGGCTCTCAGTTGACTATGAGCCGATACCTGAGCGCCTAAAGATTGATATCACAAGTAATAAGTTCATCATCGCACATATGAGAAAGCAATTCAAGAAAAACCTGATGTTTCGAGTTACTATATTAAATATCTAAATAATTGAAGACGTTGTGGTGAAGTAGCGTGTTGAAAAAATGAGAGCGGAAATTGTTGAGCTGAGGTAAGAGTGCATAAATCTAACCAAACAACCGCCCTGCAGTAATCTTGCCCTTGCTAACTACCACATTTTCTGCGGCACCTCATTTAGCCATTGGTGCAGTTTCACTTTATGTTCATTTCCGCAAGCATATACGATATAAACGATCAGAAGAATGTTTCAGGTTATATGGTGCTGCAAAAGGTGCTCAAATTGGCTCACAAATTGGCAGAATAATTGGTGCGCTGAAAGGCATTTGACGCGGATGTGAATAGCGATTCGGTCATTCGATTGTAATTCGAAGTGAACATAATCCACTAAACTCGACCTTTTGAAGGATGTTTTGATTTATGCGGGTATGCTTCATTCGGGAGCTTTCTAACTCTCAACTTTTCCAAGGTGAAGTTAACTGAGTCCCCTCCCCCTCCCCCCGTCCCCCCTTCCCCCGTCCCCCCTCCCCTCGCCCCCTATTTCGGATCATCTTACATTCCATTTGGTTTTCTCTTACACATGGAGAATTTTCATATATGATCAGCCATAAATTGTGTTGAAACTAATTTATGTTGAACCTTCTTGTGCTATCAATTCCGTTAGCTTCATGCTGTATATGTGCAAAATTTTGTACTTATATTTGTCCACATGCATAAAAACTATATAACTTGATGTTGTGCTTCATCAACAACTACCACTAGTGAGTCTCATTTAATTCCACAATCCCACAATGACGTGGATTATCATCTTATGCCTGTCATTGGAATTCCTTTCGAATTAACGATCAACGAATTAATATCCGGAGTCCATCGCCATTCTCGCTCGCCTTCCTTNCCCCCCCCCCCCCCCACATAAATGAAGCGCTTCGAGGAGACCTTTGTCGAGTGTTCCACGTCGTCTCTGCGGAATTTTGAGTTTCTTGAAATCATGCCACTTTCTTATTCCTTTCAGTACAACCAAATGTTCGGCGGCAAGTCATCTTTCAAGGCTGTGGAGATGTTTCGACAGATGTTGTATGCAGAATTAATAAGCCTCCGATGTTTCGATAGAAATTCTCAGCATTGGGAATGAAATAAGGTGGCAAAGTGATGATTAGCAAAAAAAGAAACGACATTTTTTTTGCTTTCTCTTCTTTCTCTTTGTTGTTTCGTTCCTCTTAAACGTCAACCCGCCTCCTTGTTTGTCTCCGAGGGTGACAATTTCTATCGAAACGTCGAACGCTTATCAATTCTGCATTCAACAACTTTCGTAGCAACCTCCACCAGTCTATAAACGTAGCTCACCATGAATCATTTGTTTGTACTGATATGATATGAGGCTTCATTTACATCAAGCATCATCGAGGTTACTCAATTCCGTGAGTGCTGTTTTCGGAAAGGGGCTCCTGGCTTCGCAAGCTGAAAAAAATTCTTTGTAGGGTCCCAGGAGAGTCGAGAAAATCTCTAGAGGCAGTATGTCCGAAAGAACATACTGAAAGAAAACTGTCATTAGAGAGAGAGAGAGAGAGAAGCGTTTCTGGCGAAAGAGGATGCGTCAGTGGACATAATGGACATAAAGAGGATGGACATAATCAGAAAGCATTGTCGAATACCGGATAGGTTGGAGTTAGATGTCCTTAACAACGATGATTTCTCGAGATATCCACCAATATGCAAACAAACCTGACTATCATAGTCCGATGGACTTATATTTGATATGCTGAAGCTGTTGGAAATCAGATCGAGCAGAATTGTGCTCTCTTTTCAACTAATCCGACTAAAAAAGGGAAAACTTTCTGAAGTAGGAAAGTTTACATATTCAATCGGCACATTAAAAAAAGTAACAGCGATACGAAAATTGATATCTTATAGGCTAACATCACAACTGTCTTACGTATCAACACTCGTTGAATCCTCTG
>JAARMF010002535.1:7060-23266 GCA_022844705.1 Toxascaris leonina
ATTTTTGGAAGTAGAAAATGAACTTTCACTGTGAAGGAATATGAAGACATCGAAGAGAGCACAATGCCATTGAATTCGGCACTTCAGAAGCTGCTATTTGCTGACCATGAGATATCCTGCTCGCTTTCACAAACCGGCAAACAGTGGTGAATGTTGAGCATACACATGCGCAGCCACGAGCTGTTCGTCATGGGATTGCTGTCATCGAATAATTTATTGATTTATTGATTTCTTGATCTACTGGTTTTTTGATCGATCAGTTGTAGTTCACTAAAGTGGTTGAATTCGAAGTTAATAGTGTTTGTAGTTGATTATAATTACAAGAGAAACACTTCTTTATGTTGAAGCGGAAATATTTTCGTGCAGCTTTTATAGCGATTCACATAAATAACTGAGTAACCACTTTATTGGCTGTTAGTTGACCACTTAACTGTCAAAACCACCTCAAAACTGTTATGAGAAGAATTGTCAGTAGCACTGTACAAGCAAGCAAAGCTTATCACTACAGAAATGTGTGACACTTAGGGGCCTCGCATTATCACTGAGGGATTCATGGTCGTCGGTTCTTGAGAATTGGGCTATTAATATATCGCGGAGCTGATAACTGATTGCGCACTTGAGGATTACATTTTATTTTCCATATTTGCGGCCCAGTATATTCATTGATAACGATGCTTTAAACATTTAATGATTAATGGCTGTGTTTAATGATCGATCGATTGATTGGTGATCGATCGATCGATCGATTAATGGACGTTCCAAGGCGTCGTATAAGCAAGTGATTCTTCGTAGCTTTTTTTCGATTTGTTTCCCGGGGTTTCCACCCATTTCCATGTAAGCTATATTTCTATAGGCAGAAACCACTTCCAGAACTTGGGCGGATGGCGCAAGCTTTCTTACGCCTTCTTTGCTCAGCTTATAGACCATAGAGCTTCATATTTTGGAATGCCGATGAACTTGTTCTGTAAGTTTTTGATAATTGGTCATAGGCTTGTAAACATATTACGCCGATTTGTCGTACATGGGGTGGTCCGGAAGTAGTTATGGTCCACTGATGTGATTGCGATATTTTCACCTTTTTATTTTTCTTTGTTATTTCTTTTTTTTGCTCTTTTGTAAGCTGAACGTCTTGAATTGTGATGTCACCAATCTGGTGATACCACAATCCGGAAGTAAGGCTGAATTTGCAGAACTACTGTTTCGTCAAGATGGTGCATATGCTTATTTTACTATCACGCCACGTATCGTCACAGCAAAGCCTTCCTGCGATAAGTAGTGCCGCAGAATTCACTGCTGGCCATGTTCACCTATATTGATGCCTTTTTAAAGGCGTAATAAGAAATTTTCTCAAGAAGAAGCTCCATACAGTCGACGAATTAAACAAATTCATCTTGCAAACGTTTGTCAGTGTGATGTTGACTGAGGTTCGTTTTATTGTGTGTCACACTATCAATGGAGCCTTCAAGTAATCTTGTAATACTGCTACAAGCATCTTGAATATGTAAGAAAATAAGCATAGGGCGATCAGTACTGTATTCCTGCCTTTTGCTCATGTTGTGTGTAAGCTTAGCTGCGCACCCATAACGTAGTTTACACCGATGAGTCAACTCTGGAAAGGGTTTTGGCCTTGTGCGAAACTGGTGGAAGGAGTGTCTCTATTCAGCGTTTATCTGTGTTCTTGTTGCCGAGTTCAGTAGTATTTGCATTCTCTTCCTCTTCTCCTCTTCCTCCTTCCCTCCTGTTTCCGCACCCTTATCCACTCCTTTTCCCTCCCCTCATGCTCGCCCTCTTTCCCAGCCCCTCCCTTCACTTGATGCTCGCCTGCATCCATGACCTCACTTTTTTGAAGTTTTACGAAAATGTCACACTGTTCGCCAGTCAGCTTTGCCACTTTGTTTTCTCTTTGTCACTGATGTTGTTCATGTTTCGTCCTTGCTCACAACATATCACTGGGTGATTCTTCAATTGCCTCATTCCTTGTCGTTGGTCGCACAAAGAACGATAGCACCTTTCGTTTTTGAGTCTCATCGTGCCTTCAGTAAGCATCTGTTACTTCGCTTAAGAGCAGATGGCTTTCTTGTTGCTCAGTCTACCACAGTACTCACTATAGTTACATTATAATTGTATTGACGCATTGTCGAGTAGTCTATCTTTTTTATTAAAGTTTTTCCCGCCTTTGACAAAGGCGTCTGACACAAGAGGAGGAGGGGAGTAGGAGAAGGAGGACTTACAAATAACTAGGGAAAGAATGGCAAAAATGATGGAAATGTTTGGAAAGTAGGCTTCACCCTAACATCCATGTTGAGTTATTTCATAGCTATACGGAAATACGAAGCGTATATGCAGATATGTGAGTGTAAAATCACGGAGATTGCTCGTTGAGAGTTTGGCTATTTGAATCGTTCAAAGCAAGCATTTCACGTCACTGTGCGGATGGTCCTTGTGGTACGTGGGAACACACCGAATTTGTTAACGACTCGAGCGCATTCTACCTCGTTCGCGTCTTTGCCAATATCTACCAACCAATATGATAACTTTGGAATCGTTCGATGAGGTTTTATGGAAATTCAGGAAAAAATACGTCTCTGGGAAAGGAATATCGAGAGTGGGTTGATTTTCGGTTGCAAAAAAAGTGTACTGAGTGTGTTCCTCTTTTTCTGCTGAAATTTTGCATGTTTTTTATTTGATCCATTTTTGTGGAATTTATGCAAGTTATCAGGTAGGACTTAACGAGAGGACCGAGTTATAGGACAAGAAGAGAGAGAAGGGAAAAAGTGAAAGAGTGAGCGGCTCGTTATTAAATTTCCGAGCTTTTTTTAAGGTTAGGTGTAAAATAATGTAAAGAAGGTAGTCTGAGGAAATTGTGAGCCTGATACGCATACCTGTCGCTGTAGTAAATAACTGCATCGATTCAAGAAGCTTCGTTCATTGAAAAATTTCATCAGCTTTATGGCTGAATCAGTTATGCTTTTTTCCCTTCATCTCACTCTCTAGAGATACATATTTAGAGTGTATTGTACATACTGTAGAGCATGACAATGAGACAATTTTGTGAGAGAAGGTGAGCATATTTCTTAGGTCATCGTATGAAGAATGATTGTAATGTGAGCAACCATTATTGCATTTGCGTACATTCCAATGCGTTTGTTCATATGACTACTATAAGTTCGTCAATTCTTTTCCTTGGCTTTATCCATTCTTCACATTTTTATTATTTCTAGAGGAGTCATAGCAGAATAACAAATGCGGCATACGGAAGTATTTATGACTCAATTTCGGTTCCAACTGAGGAGGATACTGAAGTAGTTCTGTTAGCATTAACATTTAATATTACTGTCAAAAGCCGAGAAACTGCGAATCAGTTTTAGCGATACAGTCAGCCGTCCAACTTCAGTAGTTTGCCAATAAAACTGTCATTTAGTTGCAAGATTTATAGTGTTGGGAAGAAAGGCACTCATTGTCGTCGACCTTATTGTTGTTTCTTTTTTCGCCACCGAGGTATTCAGCTTTCAACTGGAAAATGTTTGCATTTAGGGGAGGAGATATGGTTATATTATTGCTTATTTATTTTCTACAACTCTTCCATCTTCTCTTCATGATTAAACGGATCATTTTTTGTTATATTACTCTCATATTTTAGACTTACTCGAACATTTGAATGCAGCATAAAGTAATATCGAAGTCGGAGATATGGCTCCGACCGATAGTTGTTAAACATAGTGGAGTGTAATGCATCGCAAGAACTAGTGCCCTGATACTTGAAAGTGCTTGAAAGCTACAAAGATTCAGAGTGCTTCGGGGGTACTAAATAGTCATGAGTTGTGAATTTCCGTTGCCTATACTGTTGCTACATCGATTTGTCTGAGGGTTGTAAATATTCGTTGGTACTTCTGTGAAATATTTTCTTGATCGTAGGTGCTTAAAGAGGGGTTTACTAGCAAAGCCTTTTCCTATAAACAGTGGTAGCAACTGTTGATATCACCATTTGCTTGTTTTTGATAAAAGGAAGCTGAAGGTATTGCTGATTTGTCTGTCACTTTTTTTATTTCGTTTCACATAGCGTAACATGAGATCCCCTTGAGCATCTCATTCTTTTCCGATGTTTTTGAGACATTGGCTGAGTCGACCTCCTCTCCCCTTGTCTGGTTTTCTACCGCCGCTGACCGCAGTTGATTCACATATTTTTAAGAGAAAAATTCGATTTTATCAACGATGCATACTCGTATCACTCACCTGTATCGCAGCTTTCATCGAGTAACCAAACCAGTCGAGTAATACTTTATTTTTCTACAGTCTTCAGAAACCGGACTGCTATTCCTTCTTAGCCATCCTAGATTCTCCCTCAAAAACCAGGAAGGGACTATCAGCTAATATGCGTAAGAGTAGACCTTTGTATAGGTACTATAGGTAGGCGATATATATTATGAAAGACGTAGAGGAGGCTATCTGTACAGGTGGTTTGGTACGGCCAGAGGATGGACCAGAAATAAGATCCATATGTTTGCCTTGTGTAATAAAAATGAAATCCGAACTCATGTGCGCATCAACTTGTGCATTATTCTGCAGATTGGCTGTGAAATTTTTTGGTTATATGAGTGTGGAGCACATATAAAATAATGAAATATTATAAAATGGGTGGCACATATAAAATCTGTTATATGAGCACATACAAAATTATAAAATGGGTAGATAAGTGTGTCATATGGCAAGAATCTTTGCTAAATGTAGCACCTACAAACCGATCTTGCTTGGTTTTAGCCACGCAGTCGTCTTCACTGCTACAATGCACCTTTTTCCTTGACAACCGCTTGTATGTAGAAGCTAGCAAGTTGTTGCACATGCTTACAAATGTAGTAATGTAGCAAGCACAACACGGCTAAGTGATGACGTATCGCATCACTCATCCGTATCGCAGCTTTCATCGCTGAATGTGCGATGGCTGCGTGCTTCTTTCTGCTGCTTCTTGGTTCACTGTCCCTTTCAATATCCCGTTGTCTTTCGATCTGCAGTTGCGCATCCCACTGCTTGCGGCCACAGACATCGACATTCTTGAACGCGAAGCTCGCCTCATGTAGTCTGCTGTCATGTCTGAGAACATTCTCAGCATATCCGCCGTTTTCGAAAACTTTCTCCGAATTTTCAATAAGCGCCTGTTCACCTAGAAGTAGCAGGTGTAATTGTGCAGCTTTTTTGATGATTTTAAGTTTTGACCCAATTCTTCAATAATATCAACATTATTTCATGCAGTTCTACTCATAATCATCTGTTCCACTGTATATATTCACGCGGTTTCATTATGCATTTAAATGAGAAGCAATCTAGGGAACCAATGAAGAAACACACCTGGGAGGCTAACATGATTCTTATCTTGCGAAAGTTTTTTTAACGCGCTTTCCAGTGTCGTTTTGTCTGTGCGTATTTATAAGCGCATCTCCGTGTCTGACCGATGATCTCAACTAGTGAAATAGGGAATCGAATATTTATCCACTGCGCTCAATTATCAATGTAACTGGTCGATCGCATGACTGTATTACAAAAGCATACATCGCGTTGGCCGGTTGCATCAATAATAGACTTCAAGAGGCAAATTTGTTATTATGCTTCATGAGGATTTAGACGACTGTCCAATTGAAAATCGGCTTGCAGTGTGGCTCATCTGATTGCTCCAAAGTGACCTAAATTATTGGATGGTCACAAAATAGCTCATAGAGGTGGCTCAGCATTGAGAAATATGTTTGTCGATATTGATTCATCAATTTAAGCTGTTAAAAATAAATAAATGAACTAATTTATATGTATACACATCAGTTGTATACTGAAGTAATTTGAGTGAGTTTCATTACCTTACTTCGTCAGTCAGTTGGTGATGAATTTGATGAAACATCGAGGGGCCTGATTTAGGGTCTGTTTAGTAAAAAAAAATTTGCGGTAGCAACAAACATTTTCTGTGAAGAAGTTTAGCACAGACCATCTTGAAGAATTCACATCAAGCAGTTTTAGTTCCGATCAATCCGTAATTTCACTCGGCATGAACGGAATATTGCATGTAAATAATTTTGCAGATTTATCAGAACTATTATTTAAAGGTTGCTTCACATATTAGCTTTTAGACTTAAAGGAAAGTTGGAAATCCAGAAATGCGCTGAAATATTAGAGAAACAATTCTAGTCTTTTTATTGTTGTTGAAATATTTTTAGCTTATTAGCAGTCAACTCCTAACTAGTTGCTTTGTTACGTCGACGATCTTTCACTGCAAATAAAAAGGTAATGCAGCGAATGGGAACTAGGAGTCTTGAAAAGTTTCTATAAATATGCGCGGATCCATGAACTACTTAAGCTTGACTGCGTTGACTGGTTTGTTCCAAGTAAATAAAATTTTTGTGCAAATCATAGCAGTAATTTCCGAATGAAATTTTTGCAAGCGCTCTTGGTCGATAACAGGCAATGGTGGGAGAACACAGAAACCCTTGAGCTGTTTTACTTTTCAACTGGTTCTGTCGACTATGTTTCTCTGCCTTATTCTGTAAACATTAGTTACTTGAATAGTTTCAAACCTTTATAGTTTATAAAAACCCTTATGGTTTATACCGGCTGGTTATTCCATCAATGAATATTCTAACGCTCTTAGAAGCGTTGATGTACCTGCCGTAATGTGGAAATAGATCTATTGAGGTGTAAAAATTATGCGAGTTCCGTAGATCCACAGGTGTTTATTACTTTTTCTATTTCACAGTGACCATTGAAAAGCGGAATCGTGCTTATCGCACATTTCTATATTTTTTATTCGTATTGGAAAAACAGTTACTGCTAGTACGACAATTTGTTCTACGTTGTTCATATAATATAAGAATTTATGTCGAAGTTTGTGGGGAATGAAATAGAAAAGATGTTGATTCCTTCATTTTGTGGCTTCACCAATAAATCCACCGGATGATAAACCAGGTGAAGGAAATATCCTTATAAACAAATTCTGCTTGTTACATAATTAGCGTTAATTAGCCTTTACGTCTAAAGATATGAATGGCTGATTAGCTGATGAGTAGTAAAGCATGAAGAGCTGATACGTGAAGAGTAGGAAGAATGTCAAGGTTTTTCAGACGTTTTCATTTGTTCGCCTGCAGTCAGTGACAGGGACATATGCGTCATATGCAGGTCATCACCAAAGTAATCATTTAATATATGTGACTGGTTTTGCTGAAAGCTTAATCAGCGGTAGTCAAGGTAGAACAGCAAAGAAAAGGGTTTGTTTCAAAATAGGCATGAAATATTCTTTTAATATGCTCTACAACATAAATTTGGATGCACCAAAAGTATGCGTAGAAGTTGTTGTTTGTGCTGAACTATTGCATTATATGTGAATGTTTTTTTCCGAACTTTTTTATATATCACTATCAAGCATTTTTATATCACTAAGGAGTAGATTCTTTTTCGTGTCTGGGATGCCGATTCCTTTCTGAGTTGAATGTTGTTTACGATGAATTAGGAAGAATAAATTACAAGTGAATAAAAAACTTGATTAATCGATATTATCTGTGGAAATGGGATTTAGTTATAACATTATTGCAGCGAGGAGGTCCAGAATATGTCATACCAGATAATTTTTTTTGCATATTTCAACAACCTTTCGATATTCCCGTATGCATATGTCCTTGGTCCACCCCCACCCCCCTCCCCCACCATTCTTCCCCAGTTATTTCTATTTATCCAGAAAATTTCCCGAAATTGGTTTTGGTTGAAAAGGAATTACTGCTTTGGACCAGTTTACCGACAAAAAAATATTTTAAAAGCAGTTTTTCCTCTTTCGCTCTATTTTTTCTTGAATCCGTGGTGAATTTTTGTTTACTACAGTGAAATGGATGTGTTTAACTGTGTGCTTTTTGTCTTTGCGATTTCCTTTCTCACATATGAAATGTTCAAATGAATATGTTTCACAGTAGGAACCATCAAAAATGAGCAATCTTGATACTGATATGTCTTGATAAGTTCTCTCATTGTGAACCACTTTTGACTATCACTTAAGTAACTTCCTTTGAAGGCTTTTGCATTTATTCCATCATTGAGACGATCGGCTGCAGTTTTTGCAGCGGAAGAAAAATTTCAGCTTCAAGTGATTGCAGCCTTACAGATAATATTTGGTTTATTTGTAGGTAACAACACCGCAACGATTTAGTGATCTCTTCATGTTTGACGAAAATGAAAAGTCGTCACATTTCTGTGGTTTTGATGATTCGCTTATGAATTATGGAGGCAGTTCGTTTATGCGTGATCCACTTCGATCGTTCTCCTTTGATACAGGTGATTAATTCCTTTCTTCAAACTCGACCACTTCCGATATTCAAAATTTATTTGGGGTGCCTAAAAAGTATTTTTCAATTATGTAATTTTTTATTCGTGTAAGAGTTATTTATAATCTTCGATGTCTTAGACAAATATAAAAGTTAATCATGAAAAGTGTATTTCACAGCACAAAAATATATCCAGACTTTTATTTGCTTTAGAAGTTTAAAGCACTTTACTGGGCTTTTTCCTGTCAGTTTGCTGGTTTTTTTCACTATACAGAAACTGACTTTCTCCGTTCCGTCATGGTATCAGTAATCAAATAGTTGTTTACCGAAAAGATCGAGTTTACGGTCTACGTCTATTATTGTTTTCAGGGAGTATATTTGACCGCATTTTCCCTCTGTCACCAGTGGAACGTTTCAATAACACCTCCCTGCGGAAAATGTCTTATGGTGATATTAGCGGTGCCCCAGGGATCGTGAGGAATATACCAATCAAAATTGAAGGCGTATGTTTCTTTTCAAATCTTTTACCACTCTATTGGACATTGTTCGAAACGTATATGAGAGAAAAGGGTCTATTCTGCCGCGTATTCAAGCTTTTGCTCATTAGCTCAGCAGTTCTGGGATTTCCGACATAGGAAAATCTTTGTTGACGCCTTCGAGAAAAAGTCGTTGTGATCTTCGCGGTTTATGAACAAAGAAAGAGTCAAAGCGTGCTTTGGATGGTATTTTATGAGTTCGTGTAAATGTAAGACCCAAAAAATAAAACCGACTTCTTAGCGCATTTCTCCGGACATGAGGTTGTCAGGTTTGATCAGCCCTAGCTCGAAGTGGAGCCGTGGATTGTTCGACCTGAACTGTTCTTTAAATACCCCTAGATCAGAACTCTGGATTCCTTTAAACAGCCTTAGTTCGGAAGTGGACTCTGGATACCTGACCTGAACTCTACGTCTCTTTTACTCACATTGCGATATTTTAGGCAATCTAACCAACTTTTATTCCACATGTTCGGAGGAACTTTGATTTTTAGACGGGAAGCATTGTACAACCTCGAGATGAGGATGACGAGAAAGGATCATTCCCATACCATGCTAGTCGAGCTGTACGTCAAAGCAGTGCTCCACCACCAACGCTGAATTACTGTCGACTTCCGAAACGGTAATACCTTCGAAGATTTCAGTAATTCTCAGGCAAACTTCTAAATGCCAATCAAGAAAGCACATTTCAATTTGAATAAAGCCCCATGGTTATAAATCCTTCACAATTACAAAAGAGACTCGCTGGGTGAGGGTTCGAAGGGCGAAAGGGGGAAGTGACGGGAGGGAGCTTTCTTTTCGAGCCATTCGCGTATGGAATCAACTACCAGCTGACATTGTCGAAGCTAGTAATCTCACTGCTTTTAAAGCGAAATTAGCTCAGTTTGACTTGTCGTACCTGAGGGGAGTAGACGGCCGGTCAGTATGCCGTTAATATGTGTATCATCTCGGTTCAGCTTTTTGTCAGCACTACCACATTCGCGATACTTGAATGCTTTCATTATGAATATCGTCAGTTTATTGTATGTTTCCACATACCATTGTATGCTTCTTTATGGTTAAATAAAGCAATTTGAAAGAAAAAAAGAACTTCGCTAGAGGTTGCACGTTCATCAGTTTTACTGGCCTTATTGTGTTGGTGCGTTTTTCGCGGTAAATTATTTGTGATTCGTCACGAAAGAAGATTTAAGACTTTTACTCAAGTCTCGGTTGAAATGCTTCCCCTTCCCACCCCCTCTCCCCTCCCCCGCCTCTTCCCTTTCCTCCCCCACATCTCGCCCCATCTAAAGGGCGGTATAAAAGCGTTGCACCTATCACTTAGAAATAACTAAAGGATTTCATACTTCACTGTGTTTCCGCGTGATTACGATGTGTCCGTTACAGGAACACCTGAATGTGTTGTTTTATAGGCCTCTGTATAAAACTTTCTTCTCTTTCACATCAAATCTCCTGTAACATTTATATGAATTTATGGCGATGATCTGTTGCACAGTCGAGACTTCTGGAGTTCGGGAAATCCCCATTTCTTCAAATCACTTTAGATTGGGCCCTATATCTGTTGCTGAGGCTTAGATCTGGCGTTTTCTTTTTCATCGCTGAATACTACGCTAAGTTCACATGCTTGTCTCAAAGTCCTGGATCCAACCGCTCGAGATCTGAAATGTTTTTTGCTCGACAAGGTGATCAAAGGAGAGCTGTGTGGAATAAATCTGAAAGGTGACTATGATTGAGTGGTGCATATGTAAAATCCTTTCCGGAATTTTTTGCGAAGCGATTTTTCGGTTCCTGGGTTAAGCTGCAAATGTGGCATCTTGCGCAATTCCCTTTCTGCGAAGAAAATCGAGAAGAGGGAGGGGTGGTTGTGGGCTCAAAATTTACGGTTGATGGAAGAGTTTGTTATGGCAAGCACTTTTATTGAGCCTATATGCTACATAAATAATTGTATTCATATGTTGTTCACATTGTTGTCTTCAGAAACTCTTCATGTTTGGATTACTATTAATCGAATTTCATGTCGCACTAATCAAATTGCTATAAATGCCTCTGTTGCCATTCCCTCGCATTGCTGGAATCACTGCTGAATATGCATTGAGAATCATGGAAAATGAAAAGGATTGCACATTAGTTGGTGCTCTTGTTCAGTGATTCGATCGTACCAATTAGATTGAATTCGTATTCATTTTATAAATCATCAACAAGTTTCGTGCAGTACATTTTCCGTGTTTTTTCGTCATTTTCTCTCTCTCCCTCTCTTTCTGTCTATTTGACTTCCAGAGTTTTGTGAAGTTCATTTCGCTGCACTCTCTGATAGCGTTGTTTCAGTTGTTCAATTCTAATTTGTCGAGGTATTTTGAGACCAATTTTAGGTCAGTGCAGGGTAGAGGGGGCGTAGATTATACACCTCTATAGGTATAGAGGTGTGATACAGCTGTGACAGAGCATGCGGAATATGTTGCATCTGATATTGATTATTTTGCTTCATTTTATGAAACCAATTAGGAAAACCTTTACAAAGGGGTAATATGCCGAAGTTTCGTTAGCTTCATTTGCTCTTTCATGCAGCATTGCTCGTGAGCCACTACTTCCCAACAGCTTGCTTTCAAAAACATAGCTTGAAACTACCTTCGGGCGGTTTTCGTCGCACTCACTTGCACTTGCCCGAGAGAGCGGTAACTGCTGCTGATATGGCAGAACCTTTGCTCGGTTTGTAGAAGGCGGCAATGGAATAAGCAAAAGCTTTGCGCTAGATCTATGTCAGCCATGTATTTGATGAATTAATCCGGCAATGTGCAGTGAATTTATAAGGAAAAATGTGATGTCTTCTAATATTTACCCGCTTGTCCGCACGAAATTGTTGGGAGTTCGAGATAGTGTAATTTTGGCGCCTTGAGTTAAATGACCTTCATGATATCATTCTTCTCCTGTCCATTCCGAGTTTTTAATTTGAGAATGAACAAGGAAATTTTCGGTGCTTCTTCTATGATTTTCACACATTGTTTTTTAGTTGGTTCATCACAAAAATTCAGCTATTATCGAGAAATCTGTCGAGTTTTTTTTAGCTGTTTTTTTCCTCGAAAACTGTCGCACTTGCAGCTCAATCTACTGTCATCACTCAGAAAGACTGCTTCTCCGCATCTTTTCTTGGCATACAAAGAACGAACCTAAACTGTTTGCACTCCTGTTCTCCAAAAGAAGAAAATATGTATGTCGGTACAAAAGTGGGTCGACTGTTAACTTCACTTTTTGGCACCTCGTCGTCACATGCGTAATGCGCCAAAAATTTCTTCAAGATGTTTTCAACCTGAAATTCAAAAATTTTTTCGTATATTCCGAAAAAATTTTTTTAATTTTGTGGCACCTGTAGCACTTTTCGCGTAACAAGTAAAATTTCGCAGCGACAGGTATCAGCTTTAAATACTTCAAAACACAGCATTTTTGGGAGCCATGTTTTCTGTATATGAGATCATCCGGGTGTGCCACTTTGTTCTCAGGCCTCCATTAGTAACATCCGCAATAAAATTGCGTGCAGGAATCCACTGATTGTTTAGCTAAACAACTAATGAAACTCCATTTCTTGTCACAAAAGTGCAGGATGAATTCTGCTTGATGCACCAAAGTGTTGTCTTCTTTGAGTTAGGCAGAGAGTGGAGTGATGAATTTGATCATAGAATTTTCATAGATTCTTTTCCATTCATTCAGTGGCGTTTATTTTAATAATAGGGGCATTTAAGCTAGGTGATCTATAACAGTCAATAGGCCCTGATTTATACAGAGAACTGACCCTGATTTATGTAAAGAACTGATCCAGGCAGGCAGTTGGCCCTGATTTAGGTTGTCACGTAGGCTGTACTGTACGTCCCTCTTTCTTGTTTTCATTTTACCCATTATTTTACTGAAAGGAAGTACAGTCTAAGAAGAGTCTTATCGCCATGTAACACATATGCGTGATAGGCGAGGGAAGCGTTGTAAGTATATAAAGAATAGCGAGTTGTTTGTTCTGAAATGGTGCGTGTTACTCTGCATCATTACACCTTGCTGCAATCTTTAATGCACTTTGTCACGAGGCCATTCACTTCCAACACAGCAGTCGTTTTTTCTTCGATTCCATGGCTATAAAGCGATCATTTTTTGCTCTTTCTTATGGGAGAAGATTTCTAAATTTTGTCGTACAGAAAAAATTTCAGGCGCTTAACATGAAGTTCAAATAAATAAATAATGTCCTCGTCTTATAGGCCAGAATTTTCGAGAATTTGTCGTTCTTCTCGACATTCGCACACTTTTTCATTACTTTCTTTGTTTCCGTTTACAAGAGTTGTTTTTTTATTGGTTTCATTCGTGTTCGCAACGGATTCCATGAATTGGTATAGAAATAGAAATCGGACTTTGTTGTATTTTGTATATACCGCGTAGTTCGATTCCCGTTTTTGCCACTCTTTTTTAAAAGCTACTTTAGCTCAAAATTAGAGCTGTACTGAATTTTCATATTTTTCTTCGGCTTCAATTCTGGCATCTCTATAACAGTCTTCCTAACTTCATCGAAATTCTCGAGACTGAATCTTCTTGTGATATCTCGAGACCGCACGATAACTTTTTGGCGAAAAAAAGTTCATTCACTGCGACCCAGTACCGATCATTCCGAGTCACTTGTTGATTCAGTTTCCATAAAAATTGATGCTCATTTTTCCGCCCATTGAATGCCACTTTTGGATCATTAATCTGCTCTTAGTTCATCAGTTGCTGTTAACGCACTTTTTTTCTAATTCGTTCGCTCTAAAAAAACCTGGAATCAAAGATATTTTGTTGCAGTGATATACCTATGACATTATTTATGATTGGAGAGTAATTATCAAAAATAAATTATATAATGTATATGGCAGTTTGAAACTTCCTGCATAAATCTTTTCAGTTCTCTGGTACATAACAAAAAAAAAACTCGAAAATATGGAATTTCTTTCCCCCGCGTGAGATAGAGTCGCAGGTAAATTCGTCTATAGCTGTACTGTTGCGAACCTGGAAATGGAATCAATTTGCTGACATAGAGAATTACAATCTCGATGGAAAATCAACTTGCGCATGTCACTTTAGCGTTGCTCATTCATGTTTTTCTGTCAGAGACCACTAATCTGTGGTTTGACATTACTTCATCTGAGACCACAGGTAACAGCCTCAAAGTGAATGGTTAGTAGACTCAAGCATGCTGAGATATGTTTAAACTAATAATTTAAAGCATCTCAAAGGAGGATGGGAGAAGGAGGGAGCAATGTAAGAGTTTTGATGACTTTTAAATGTGGACAAGTTGCTGATAACTTACGTGGTATTCATATTCGTGCAACTTTTAATTATCTGTACAAAGGTAACTTTAAAAAGTTTGTCGCGTAATTTGCAAGTATTTCTTCACTATTTCTAAAACGTGGAAAGTCAATGAATCTGTGAGTGCGTTGTTGAGTTGTGTTGCGTTTCCCGGCGGTGGGTGATACTTCGGCCGTTAACACCTCAACGAAAGCTACACCATTTAGCAATATGATTTCATATTCCCTGTGACGACATGTTAGTTCGCCCTCCACAACGCTGAATTTGATCATTTGCCGAGTTCACCTATTTATGCCTTGATTCTTATGAGAGGTGCGTGACTGAGTTGTGACAAACGAACTTTCCGCACCTTATGCCATCAATTTTCCTCTTCGAATAGGGAAACGACTATTCGAGTTTGTTTACTTGTTTATCCAGTTTATTTGTTTGTTTGTTTATTCATTTCATTATTTATTTACACATTTACTTGTTTATTTGCTCATTTATTCATCCATAGATTTATTTATTGGTTCACTTATTTATTTACCCATTCATTTTCATGTTGTGAAGTGGGAAAACATGCAAAACGTTAACTTGTTAGTGTTTCGTCGTCTCAAACCGCTCCCATACCAACGAGCTAGGTAGCTATTTTGAAATGGTCTCTCGTCGCGTCTTCCTTCTTGTAAACTCGAACGTGAACGTCCTCCAACCACATTGCTTTCTGTCTATCGTCATCAAAAAATTCCGTTTAGATGACAGCACGTGAAAAAAGGCATTCAGTCACGTCATCGTCGTTTCGTTAGGCTCATCCATTATCAAGAAAGATGTTCGCTTCTTCGCTCATTGCACTTCATGCGATTTTTCTTAGAAATTTCAATTTAAGTTCGAGAAGGAAATGGCTAGCTTCAAGGATTTTCCTTTACATTGAAAAGGAATCGTCGCTCTCGCTAGACGAATCTGACTCACGCAAACTATAATGTTTGATGGAATCAAAGTAGATCTTAACTTTGTCATTTTTTTACCAAAATGATTCGTTTGTTTTCTTCCTCGTTATCTATTAATAGATGAAGTCACTCATAAAGATTTTCTGTTACAAATTTTAAGATACAAAAGCAAAGACTTTATGGCACAATGCAACATTATAGTTGTAAGGTGTCCTTTCCCTTCCGTAAAGTTATATACGATACCGTAGTCAAAGTTTTAATGCTGTGATAGTGATGATTAACCAGTGTTTTTTTTTTCTGGAAGAAAGGGAGATGACGAAAGGGAGAGGGAACTTAGTGTTTGCTAGAAACTGTTCGTTTGGACAGGCCAATACTTTCGCATGACGTTTTTCGTGCAAATTGCAAAGATTTCGTCACAACGAAATGTGTGGCCAGTGATCAACGTTTTTGCGCAGTACTCTCCTCTTAGGCATCTTATTGTGTCCATGTTGTCCCATATGAGGATCACTACCTCTCTTATGTGCGTCATTCATATGCAACACGATCATTTTGCTTATAAATTCGCCAGTAAGTTTTACATGAGGTTTGGTGGAGCGTTGAAATTTGATGTTATGCGTCGTTTTTTTTTGTTTTTGTTTTTGTTTTTTTTGTTTGCTCCTGAGATACGTTATGCTGAAGGAAATCATGTTGCGCTGACGTGTTGTGTGCTCAGTTTACGGGCTCATCACATAATTTTAGTCTAGAGGAATTAGACTGAAATTCTCAGCTGGAGCTTCCGAGGCTCTCGCAGCCGAATAATTTGCTGAGCTTTCGGTAAATTTTGAGAGCATTTTAAAATAATTTTCTCAGGGATAAAAAAAATGCCACTTACATAGGTGAGACGGGTCGTTCCTACATGAACGGATTCGTGAGCACGTCCTCAGCATGAAAACACCTACAGCAAAATCACACATCAGTTGTCCTATGGCAAAACACGCAGTCGATTGCCATAATGCTCACGGCGTGAACATAATCGTTAAAGTTCTCGCTCGACGCAATGGCACTCTTCTTCGCAAAATTAGGGAGGCGCGTCTCATTAACCTTTTGAACCCCTCCATAAACGGATGCGTGGAAATGTCCTCACTGCATAATCTTTTCCATGCCACCACATCTTGA
>JAARMF010002536.1:10488-21395 GCA_022844705.1 Toxascaris leonina
CCCCCCCCCCCCCCGCACGTCGTGATTCTGCTCATTTCCTCCCTAAACATTGAAGAATACTGATCGGGAGGTGAATTAGATGAACGGGTTCGATAAATTTTTGAACATTTTGGGTTACCCTAAAATAGATCACACAAATTCTGACATGGGAATTGGCGAGTGGAATGTGGTCTTTTTTTTCCGACTATTGTTTATATAAAACTCTACCAACCGCATGAGACTCTTATCAATCGATGTCATGAACGAATTTGAGTGCGTATTTTCCGGTGATAATTCGCGAAAAATAAATAAATATTTTAATAAATAAATAAAGAAATACTTAAATAAACAAATAAATAAGTGAATATCAAAATAACACACAGAATTTTTCAATCACAATCGCAAATTTTCGCGGTGAATTCTTATATTATTAACTATGTTTCAACGCCAACAGTATTGTAGGTTGTTGCTCTAATAATCAACGAAAATAATAATGAATTCACTAAAAAAAAAAGAATCGTCTTCGAGGTTAATTTTGTTTCCCGAAGAAAATAATTTCGTTGAAATTTGAAGTGAAATGCGACTGATAAGAACTGATAAGAAGTGATAAGGGTAATGAAAAGAACTATGGAAAGGAATTTCCGTAGCAAATTTGGCTACAACTTTATCAGACTGTTATCACACTGATATCAGATTGAACTTCAACGAAAAAGTGAATATGGGATTGGGTGATGTGATACAAAGATACGAAGGTAGTTGTAGTTTCATCGATTCCCTTATCGATGCAACTGACAATCATGTCCACACATGGCTATTGTGACCAGAATTTTTTGGAACGCCTAGTGGTCAACCTCCTGGCGATCGTTGGGCTATAAACCGAACCAGGATTTCTTCGCTTAGTAGGCGAAGACGCTACCGCTGAGCTATCGACCCCACTAGATGATGAGATACCTAATAATATTAGAGTATCAATTAATATTTGTGTTATTTAAATTGAATGTATTTTAAATGGCTAAAGATTTGATAGCAATGCGACAATATGAGAGCAATTATAAAGCCACTATGAAAGTATCCACAACGATTTATACCCCAGTGGTTCTATTTCAATAACGATATTTCCACACAAATAATAATACGCTAATTTCTTTTTTTTCGAAACTAGTTATTCCTATTAAAAAGCATATCAATCGAAATAATATTTTTATTTACTCGTGTTGAATCGAAATAAAAAATAATAGGAAACACTATCTTTGTTGGCGAGACCGGTAGCTCAGTGGTAGAGCCTTCGATGGCTAGCCGAAGAGACCTAGGTTCGATTCCCGGCTGAATTCCCAACGGAACGCCAGAAGGAAGACCCACCAAGCATTGCAAAAATCTGGCCACGAAAGCCATTTGTGGGCATGGTTGTCAGTTGCATCGATAAGGGAATCGATGAAACTACAACTGCTTTTGTATCTTTGTATTATTTTTATTATTTTTCCGGTTAAACTTCGCGAATTTAATTTTAAAAAAACCTTTATTTTTCTAATTAATTCAACTCACTTCAAATAGTCAACATATATGAAAATTTCTATAAAATATTGATAGTGGGAAATTAACTTAAATTGTTATTTTGAGCCTCCTCCTCCCCTCTTCCTCCACCCCCCCCCCTCCATTCCACCCCCTCAAAAATTCAGGAAAACGCATCGGAAGGTGGAATATGTTCGAGCGGGATGCGTTATTCAATTGGCTTCAGTGGATTTATTGATATATAGATTGATAGAAGAGATTGTCTCCGACAATTGCTGAGTGCCGAATGGATAAGCAGAACGGTTGCGACATTTCTCTAGAGATTAGCAACCTCGGGGGGGGGGGGGGGGGGGGGGGGGGGGGGGGGGGGGGGGGGGGGGGGGGGGGGNGGGAGGGAGGGGTCAGAGGTAAGATAGCATATTGATGATTAAATAATAGGAAACAATTGCCGTGACAATCGTCGCAATCTTGTCATAAAGTTGACTTGCCATCAAATATCTGACTATACATTAAATTTTCTGAGTTTTGGAAATTAAAAAAAATTTTTTTCGGAATTTTTCCAACTTTTTTCGGAACTTTTCCAACTTCTTTTTCTTCAGCCTGAAAATTATCTTCAAATGCCATCGATTTTTTCACTTCTCATATTGGCTTTTTTTTTTGATTTCGTCTTCAATTAAAGAGAAAAATTAAACGGCAATAAATAATATTTTCTCAAATATATGGCGGAAATAATCACAAAAATTATAAGTAATAAAAATAAAAAGAGTTGAATGGATAATTAGCTATGAAAGAGATAATTCGAGTTAAGTACAATTGCAAAGAATGGATAGGAATGGAAATCGAACAAAGCATGTAAAAGATGTCTGCTATAAGATAGATAGGAATAAGATAGATAGAAGATTGCTAGCGGATATGGCATATCTCATCCGATATTATTCAAATGCCTAATTTCTTTGGAATTTAGAAAAAGAAGAAAATTATTTAATTATTTGAGTTCGGAAAAGAAAAAATAAATCCACAATGGTGATAGGGAATCAAGAAACATATAACGAATCGAAAATGCATCATTATATCAATTAAAATGAGGTATCGATAATAATTTGCATAAATAACTTAAATAAAGAATAATTTTTTAATAAGTTCAATTAATGCGGAATTAATTATTAATAGAGAAAGTGTTAAAATTTCTTCTTCATATTCAAATGGATTCGTCAATGTTTTTTTTTTCTTCTTCTGAGGAAATAAACGGCGAAAATAGAAATGTTAGTCGATCGCTCATTTTATGATCGCTCATAAACATCGCTATTCTATGCTTAATATCTTTTTTTTTTCGCAAAAAAAGAATTCCCATTTTTTTGGCGATCAAAATCAACAAAAAATACTCATCTTAAGGGAACGGACACTATATTTGTTGATAAAGGCGCCTTGCAATTTGAACTAGCTTCATTGAAACTAATTTCGCACTTTATGATTTACTGAAAAAAATTCTTAATTTATTCGATGAAAAATTTTCAAAACTCCGGAGTCTTTTATCCTCTCGATGTGAAAAGTGATTTTAAAAAGCTCCGGAGTCTTTTATCCTCTCGATGTGAAAAGTGATTTTAAAAAGCTCCGGAGTCTTTTATCCTCTCGATGTGAAAAGTGATTTTAAAAAGCTCCGGAGTCTTTTATCCTCTCGATGTGAAAAGTGATTTTAAAAAGCTCCGGAGTCTTTTATCCTCTCGATGTGAAAAGTGATTTTAAAAAGCTCCGGAGTCTTTTATCCTCTCGATGTGAAAAGTGATTTTAAAAAGCTCCGGAGTCTTTTATCCTCTCGATGTGAAAAGTGATTTTAAAAAGCTCCGGAGTCTTTTATCCTCTCGATGTGAAAAGTGATTTTAAAAAGCTCCGGAGTCTTTTATCCTCTCGATGTGAAAAGTGATTTTAAAAAGCTCCGGAGTCTTTTATCCTCTCGATGTGAAAAGTGATTTTAAAAAGCTCCGGAGTCTTTTATCCTCTCGATGTGACTAGTGATTTTAAAAAGCTCCGGAGTCTTTTACCCTATCGATGTGAAAAGTGATTTTAAAAAGCTCCGGAGTCTTTTATCCTCTCGATGTGAAAAGTGATTTTAAAAAGCTCCGGAGTCTTTTATCCTCTCGATGTGAAAAGTGATTTTAAAAGGCTCCGGAGTCTTTTATCCTCTCGATGTGAAAAGTGATTTTAAAAAAGCTCCGGAGTTCTTTGAAAGTTTTGAGCCGGCGATCCATTTGATTCTCTCAAAATTTCAATACGAGTCTATTTGAAGGGTTCCGGAAGTTCGTTTTTTTTTCTATGAATGGGGATGATGGCATCGATAATATCACTTTCGAATTGGATCAGTTCATAGCCCCTAATTTGTAGGTGAGTCATTCATCGATGACTTCAATTTTGAGGTTTCTGACCGATGAATGAGGACTATGAACTGGCCTAATTTGAGATACTCTCTATAGTTGAAGATAACACTAAATTAGAGAGCTAAGATGTCAAAGACTCCGTTTTTTTGTTGCTTCTAAGGACAATACGATAAAGGAGATTCGACAATACATGCATAATAGCTAGAAGATAAGCTGCTATCGCTCCCGTTGACCTCTCCACTTCGATTTCATTGACCTCAGCACCTCGATTTTATTGAGTTCTCCATCATGGTCTCAGCAACTATCACTGACCTCAGTCTCACTAACAAAAGCTACTCAAAGATTAAGCAATTTTCCTCCGATAAATAGCTGAAACTCACTAAGGAAGAGTGGCTGACGAAGCTCAATAAAAGCTTTCGGCTTATTGCGGCGCTATGACAAAATATCATTGCAATTAGCGTTGACTATTTTTCCACAATAACAAAAACAATTGCTCTTATATTATTTTGTTGGCACCGTTTGCAACAATTGTTTCACAATCCTTTTCCCATTAATTAGCCGACATAAGAGAACTTATAGATATATGTAGAAATCTGTTTACCTTTTCAACGATTGTGGCAAAAACAAGATAGAGACCCTTTGCTAAGCGTTCGACTTACTTCCGCAATGGATGAAAACAAGCGAAATGAATTCCACAAGCATATTTGACTATCTTGGCCCATAAACGATCGGATTTTGTGCTTTTTATTAAGGAAACTTCAAAGATTATTTAGGATTAATAACAATAACAATAATAATAATAGTGATAATAATAAAAATAATAATAATAATAATAATAATAATAATAATAATAATAATAATAATAATAATAATAACAGTGGTAATAGTAACAATAATGATAATAGTATTTATAATAATTATAATAAACAATTCATGCATATGAAATGTTGAAACCGTTGGAAGAAATTATCTGCACGAGATGTTTTCTTGTTCTCCTCTGATATCTTCATGCGATCGACTAACGCACTCATCTTTCGCTTCTGATTTCATTAAGCTACCTTTATGCTTCAAGTTGCACTATATTGCGCATTGTATTACTTCCGACTAGGAGTAATGATAATGGTCGCTGATCTAACAATCAAGAAATAAAGAACAAAAGCTAAATAGTTTAGATATTTCCGGTTGAAAAGCATCTGATTTCCGGTGTCATCCGCTTTGTCTCATAGGTCTTAAAACCTCTCGGGAAAGCACCTTTATTGGTTTCCGTTCGTAAATCTTCGTTCCCCTATCTTTCTTTTGTTAATACAGGGGGGAGGGGGGGGGGGGGGGGGGGGGGNCTTTCGTTAATACATCATATGATGATCATCTCTTTATTTATCTTCATAAAGAGTATTTGCACTGCATATGAATCGAGGAAAAATCACTCTCAGAGAAAATGACCTTCAGATATGAAAGAGAGATCGGGGTGGATTCACATGGAAAATCATCATCTACATCAACGAAAGCGACAACATCACTCCCGAAAGACGTTGATCGTTAATGGCAGCCAGTCGCCAATGCTGTTGAAGCCAATTGAGTGCAGCACATAGCTCTTTCTTTGTCTGCGCATCTACATCCCCCCTATGCTTAGTTAGCCCTGCCCCCTTTTTCAAATGACAACGCCTACTATATATGTGTAGAGGTATCGATATGGTCATCAATGAGTTCATGGATAAATCCCGACATAAACAACTGAAGTAAATATAGCTTTAAAGCTTGCAGAATTGCCAAGCCAGTCATTTTTTTGCAAATATCTCTTCGAATAGCAAAACTTTAGATCATTTATCTTTATTTATATTTATAATATATTAATTAATACATAAATAATAGATATTAACTATAAAATAGGAGAATTCTGTATTATGAATGCACTATAGAAACTATCACTTCATGTAGATTAAATTTTAAAAAACGGTAAAACTGAAGAATTTTCTCTTTTTCTGTCATAAATAAAAATAAACTCTCTCAAAGAATTAGCAATCTTTATATGCAAGATTTTTTTCTCGAATTTTTCAACCAGCCAATAGCGCTTTATATTCTATCGTTTAATTTACTTCAATTCAGTTTTTTTTTCCTTTTTTTTTCTCTCAGTATTCAAAGTTTTTTTTTTTTTTTGCTGATGATGACTGATGTGATATTCGAAGTGATGAGTGATTAGGTTTCGCTCTAATTTGGATTGCTTAAAGTTGATTTCCGTTGAAGAAAAAAAAAACTAATGAGATCAACGGAAAAGAAAAATTTCATCACATCCAAAAAAAACCTCAATGTTTCCACTATTGCAACAGCTTCCATCTTAATATACACTGAGATTGAATAAAATATTTATTAAATGAAGTGGAATAATCTCTCAAAGATTCTCCAAACTATTAAGTATCCCTATACTCAATGAGCAAATTCTTTTTTCCCCAAATTTATGGGGTTCGGTAGCTCAGTGGCAGAGCGTTCGCTTGTTAAGCGAGGATACCCGGGTTTGATTCCCGGCTAATTTCCTAACGGATCGCCAGAAAGTTGACCACCAGGCGTTCCAAAAATCTCGCCACAATAGCCATGTGAGGGCATGGTTGTCAACTGCACCGATAAGGTAATTAATGAAACTATAGCTGCTTTTGTATATCTTTGTATTGATATTTATATATTTATATATATATATATTTTTTTACTGATATATTTTACTGATTTTATCACTGATAAAATCGTTTCATTTTTGACGTTTTGATAAAAGCGGAAATAACTTTCTCTCATAAAGAAACATTAAAGAGTTGACGTACAATCGTCTATACTGAATTATAGAGTAATATGTGTTATACACACACAAAAAAAGCTTTTCAGCACTTATGAATGGTTAGAAAACCGGAAATTCAGTGGTTATTACTGATTCGAATGCCGTTTATGGCAAAAGAAAAAACTTTTATTCTTTCTATTGACGGCTAAGAGACTATAATGTAGAAGTAATGCGAAAAAGCAATCGCAAAAGAATTCATCTTACATTGAGCGGAAAAAGGTCTCCTCTGAAATTGTTTTTTATTCTTTTATTCAGTATTTAGTAATAATTGCAGAAAAAAAAGCATTCCTTCAAATAGTCCCCCCCCCCTCCGTCCCTCTTTGTCGGTCATTTTCTCTCCCCCTGTGTCTGTCTCTGTCTGTCTTTGTCTCTCTCTGTCCCTGTCTGTCTGTCTCTGTCTGTCCCTCTTTCCCTCTCTTTCTCTGTACAATGCAACGTTATCCATAACAATATGATCTTTTGAACATCACTCTCGATCCTCATATAACAATTGCTCTATTATCTATTGACGCATATTTGGTGGATTTTCTCATACCAATTAATCGCATTATATCACCTAAATAAAAGTGCATAATTGATTTTTTTTCGCTCATCCGGAAAAAAATATCTATAAATATTCTCCGACATACCAATTCCGGAAATAAAAGCATTTCCGGTTTTTCACGTTTTCCGGAAATATCAGAAATATTTTTTTCGACAATTATAAAATGATGGGAAAATTTTAAAATAATTAAAATAACAGGTTCGATTAGTATGGCGACGATGTGAAACACATTCAATTACGATGAAAATCGATGTGGTTGAAAGCTAAAATTGCTTTTAGAGTTCATCGCAAAGTTATGCAATTATCTGCTGAATAATTTTGCTTCTTTTTTTTTATTCTCTGAATTTGTCATTTTCTGATCGACATCACACCATTCCATTTCGAATGTAGCATTCCTCATCTATATTTGGTGGACTCTATGTTATTATCACTTCTCGAGGTGATATCCTAAATTTTGAGGTGATATCCTAGATCTCGAGGTGATGTCTCGAGTCTCGAGGTGATATCCCGAATCTCGAGGAAACGATATCCTGAACGTTGTTATTAATTGATGATAATCAATTCATCTTAAAAGTTCTAATTAACAAGTATCTGAGTATCCAATCTTATATCAGTATAGAGTTTTTTATTTTTTATTTTTTATTTTGGCTCAAAAAAAATTCAATTCAGCAGAAAAAAAAATCGACTCAAATATTGACGAAAAAAACTGAGGAAATATTTGGAAGAATTTTTCTTTGACGATATAAAAACAAAGAGAAAAATTCTCTTTATTCATTTATTTAAATTTCCATCGTCTAATTATCTTTTTTTTTTCGTTTTTTTTCCATTTTTTTTCTCCAAATTAATTTCCTCAGAAATCTTTACTCTACGATTGACCATTTCTCTTTGCCTATATCATTGATTTGTGCTTATGAATGGCGAAGAAATATTTGCAATAAATAAGCAAAGTACTTTTATAATATTTCTTAGTAGTCGATTATTTATTTACTCTTATTCATAGTCGATTATTTGCTGAACGTTTTATTGACACAACCATCGTCTCCTCGATTCTTTTCACTCAGATCGAATTTCTTCGGGAATTTTTACTCATATTTTGAATAAATATTCCTCTTATTTTCACTAATAAATATAATATTAATAAATTATAATTCAAAAAAATAAAAGTTTTGATATAGTAGGAGGTAATTAAGTTGCTTGGAGAACGATTTGAAGATTGTTGATCATCAATTAGTTGATTAGTTGATAAGAGATTAGTTGATCATCAATTTTTCAACATTATAATTATAATAAATAATAATAGAACCCCCTCCTCCTCCTTCCCCCCTCCATCCCCCCCCCCCTCCCTCCGTAGTTATTCATTTGAAGTCTTAATGAAAATTTTCACTCGTATTCGCTTAGATATTCTTATTGATGCATATAATACATCTGAAGAAAAAAAATTTTTTTTCATTACTTTGAATATATTTAATTGTTTGATTTAATTGTAATTGTAAATATATTTAATAAAATTATTTTTTTTTAATTTTTTTATTTTTTTATTTTTGCGAATTTATTAATTTCAAAATAAGTGTAAAAAATTGAATTAAATAAATAAAATAGGAGCAAAAATAATAGATGAATTTAGCGATTACGAATCGAATAGTGAATTTTAGAAAGGCAATTTCGATTCGAATATACATTATGCTAACGGCAATCGATAGTTAAAAGAGAACTTCAAGGAATTAGCGAATCAAGTGAAAATTAATTATGTCGAAGTCTTTTAAAAGGAGGAAAATTTTCTTCGCTTCCAAATTTTCTAGAGCTGAAACTCCTGGATTCAAACCTCTTGGATTCAAATTACCTGGGCTCTAAAATTCGTAGATCTGAACCTCCTGGACTGATGTTTCCTGGATTCAAAATCCCTGGATATTCCCGGATGGAAACTTCCGGGATCCAAATATCCTGGATGCAAAATTCCTGAATCCAAACTTGCTGGATTGAAGCTTCCTGGATGCTAACGAAGAAAATGAATAGAATTACACATGAATAGATAAATGAATGGATGTAAAGAGTTCAAAAATTTATGGATATTTATAAGTCAGGATATTGGTTGTCTTTTGTGTCATAATGGAGAAAATTTATAGCGAATAAACAACGAAATGCGAAAATATGTAAACAACTGAAATATGGATATTTTTGAAAATTGAGGCAAATGAGATCGGTGACAATTTGAAATCACTTAATAGCACTTTTAATATCGAATTTTTGAAATCATTATTAAAACTATTATTATAATAACTTCGAATAAAGGATAACATTTCGAGTGATCAACATGTTCAATTTCAGCAATCGATATTCAGCAAAAAAAAGATCAATAAACTAATCAATAATTAACTCAAACGATCAATAAATTAATAATTAACTGAAACGATCAATAAATCAATAACTAGTCTGAATGGGGAAATTACTACAGGGTTTCGTCCGTTATAACGAATGTGAAAATGGAACAAGCATGACGGGTAGAATATGTCCAAAGAAATATGACTAAACAAGATTAGTCGATATTTGGCGCTCTTAAACGACAATCGTTGAATGAATCACACGTATAGACGTAAAGAAAATATTATGGGAATAAGATTGTACAAAATGGAAAACCTTTGCAGTCAATGAATTTATTTTGACGAAAAAAATTTTGTGAGGCCAAAATTGGCCAAAATATAAGTCAAAAACGAGCCAAAATTAAAGCAAAATTTGACAAAAATATAGGCCAAAATATTTTAACTTATATGAAATTTCGTATAAGTTTCCATTGTATCAACAAGTGCAAGCACAAGTCAAAAAATAACAGTAATTCAGTTGGAGAATGGAAGGAATAAGAGGAGAGAATGAGATAAAGATGGTGTTTCTTTGGGACGAAAGAGGAAGTAAAAGATTGAGGAGAGCGAAAGGAAATGCAACTGTTATGCATGGATTCAACGCAAACAATCAACTATCACCTCGTACAATTGGTATTCAATATCATTGATATGTTACCTGATAGGCGTCTGATAATGATACGTGCCTAAACACTTATAGCTTTAAATCGTGTGTCATATCAGAGTGTCGCCTCAGCTCTCTATAGGCAACAACAATCAAAAAAGAAGAAAGGTGAAAAGAAAGGAAGAGAACGTGTAGCAGAATGAATAGCACATATAGACGCATGTCATCTACGATATAGACTTTATCAATACAGTCGATTACTAAATAAACCCCCTCCTCTTTATTTTCTAATAGCTATACATAATACACCCACTCTCATGAGTATTGAGCATAAAACATCAATGAATGAGCGCTATTTTATATAAAGATGTGCTGATTCACTACATTTATGACGAATTTACTTCGTAATAGATGAAAAACCTATAGAAATTATGAGAATATTTTCTAGGCGAATGTAATATGCAAATATAGGATTCAACAGAATGAGCCAATACTAGAAATTTAATGCTACGAACGATATTACAAAGATACAAAGTCAGCTGTAATATCATCGAGTCCCGTGTCGATGCAGCTGACAACCATGAGCATACATGGCTGTTGTGACCGGATCTCTGGAACGCCTGGTGGTCAGCCTGCTGGCGAACCGTTGGGAGATCAGCAGAGAGTCGAACACGGGTCTCTCTGCTTCAGAAGCGGAGGCTTTACCACTGAGCTACCGACCCCC
>JAARMF010002539.1:14765-26630 GCA_022844705.1 Toxascaris leonina
TTATATTTACATATAGCACTCTCGAAGAGATTATACTGTAATAGTCTTCGTCAAGAGCGACGCCGATTATAGATTTAATAGGAGTACGAATGCCTATTTTGCCGTAAAAGATCTCGTACCTTCTTGACGGCCTCATATGCTTTATCACCTTCATATCCATCAAGATATTCATCAACCTCAGAAAACTGAAATATTGATTGATTTTAAAAATTGTGCTTAATCACTTCCAATCAAGAGATCTTTGATCCTAAGCAAGCTGACCAAAATGCTTCCCTACCAGGATGATTCAATTCAGCAATCATCGCTATTGCTGCTTTAATAATGAATTTGGTGACTATATCCTCATGATAAGCTTAACATAATAACATCATGATAAATCATCATGATAAGCTTAACATAGATATATCAGTATATCATCATGCTAAGCTTAACATAAATCCTGTTCAAGATGGGAATCTCCCCTGTCCACCCCCCTTCCTCCCCCCCCAACCTCCATTATCTTCTCCCATCATCACCCCCCCTCCTCTCCGATTTGCAAGTGACCCTGTCCAAGGTCAAAGTTCATGGAGCATATTCGGTGATTGATTGTCTTTAGTACTTCATAAGGAAATAGAGAAGTACGAGATCATGTGAGGCACAACATCACTCACTAGTTGAGGTTAATCGGGTACTTGAGGTTTTACCTAAGATCACAAAACTTAGCAATCCACCGAATAATCCGATACCTTTTAGATAGAGATTCTATCGTATCAATGAAAATCACTTATTTTAAATGAATAAATAATTCAATGAATGAATACTGCAGAGTCTTTTTATTTCCCAACATACATTCATTCAATTAGTAAGAATCGAATTCAAATTTCTGAGAAGTTGAGCCGTTGCTAACTCTCATCTAAAGTATTCAAGCATTTCCAAATATTACACAACATTACTCATTACTTGAGGTTACTCGGGTACTTCAGGTCTTACCTAAGATCACAGGACTTACGGACATTTGGGTATTTGAGCGCACTTAAGGTTGCCGAAGACCACTAAACTTAAGGGTATTCGGGTACTTGAGGTTACTTGGGACCATGAAACTTGCAGATATTTGGGAACTTGAGGGTATATTTGAGGTTGTCGAACACCACTAAACTTGAGGATATTCTTTATGAAACGATTTTCGGAATGCATTTCTTTAAATTGTGCAAAATATCGTGCAACGTAAAGCACAAAAAAATGAACCATGTCGGATGATGACCACTCAAGTCCGAATCGTCAACAAACAATGGTCACTCTGGTCACTCAAATCACCCATCACTTTCAATACTTAAGCTCAAATTTGCATAAGAAAAACAAAACGACCACAAATATTTAGAAATAATATTTGAAAATTTTATTGCATATGAGATAATCTAAAATAAACACCCACCGATATGTTTCGCTTATTCTAACACTCGATCTCTTAGCATGACCTGAGGTAGCTCGAGTAATTCTTTCTTTGGCCTTAGGGTAGACGATCTTCACATTTTTAAGATGGATATCTTCATCGTTAGATATCGGATGGATCAATAACTCTCCAATGATATCTATAGAAGTGAGGAAGCGAGATGAGATAACAATTTCAAATGTCTTCAAAAAGTGTGAAAATAAATTGTTTCCTCAGCTCAATAGAAGATTTATTCGAGACCACCCAAATATATCAATGAATAATTTCAGAAGCTATATATATATAAACAACAATATTAACAACAATAACAAGTCCCATTAAATAAATATAATCCAAACAACAGGCAATTTAATGTTCAAGAATACAATAGCACTTCATAAATTCTTGAATTATTATACGATCGAATCATTTGTAAAATAAATTTTCCCATAAAAATCCGCCCTTATTTAGTCATATTTTATTTTTTTTAACAACAAGTAAATACCTGAGCAATGATAAGAGAGAATTTAGGATGAAACGAGAATAAATTGGAGCTAAGCTGTTGGACAGCACAACAACTTGAATAATTTCAAGGGAAAAACTTATATATAGGTATAGGGATAGGCGCAGGTACAGGTGTAGGTATCGGTACAGGTACAGGTATAGGCATAGGCATAGGTATAGGCGTAGGCGCATAAAAACATCCAGAATTAACAGCTAATGAATTCTTATCCCATACCTCAACGGGTTCATAAATGGCTTCGAAAATATTGATGCCGATTTTGATCAATCGTTGAAAAATCCTTCACGGAGACTACAGGAACACAATAAAACTATCCTTATTATTTATTTAAAATAAAAAATGCTTCTAGTAGTGTCCTCAGGTAGTTCGTGAACAACGAATGCCCTCAGGTAGTTCGTGAACAACGAATGCCCTCAGGTAGTTCGTGAACAACGAATGCCCTCAGGTAGTTCGTGAACAACGAATGCCCTCAGGTAGTTCGTGAACAACGAATGCCCTCAGGTAGTTCGTGAACAACGAATGCCCTCAGGTAGTTCGTGAACAACGAATGCCCTCAGGTAGTTCGTGAACAACGAATGCCCTCAGGTAGTTCGTGAACAACGAATGCCCTCAGGTAGTTCGTGAACAACGAATGCCCTCAGGTAGTTCGTGAACAACGAATGCCCTCAGGTAGTTCGTGAACAACGAATGCCCTCAGGTAGTTCGTGAACAAAGCAGTAAGATCGACTCTATAATTATTGCGATAAAGAACTCGAGCTCAATCTTTCGAATAGACTTAATCTTTAAAACAACTAACGGCTTCAATCATATTCACCTATATTTACGCTCATATAATGCTCACTTCTTCTGATAGACGAGATGTCTCTTATTTGACAAAGAGCACTTCCCCTAAGAATTTGAAATACGAGAGATGACCCTTCCTCCCACCCTCATCCCCTCTCCCTCCTTTCCCAAAAAAGGACCTGAAACTGCATGATTAACGATGGCTCGTTTCCATAAAACCATGAGGGGAGATCATGCAAAAAAAAAAAAGAAAAAAAGAAAAAGAAAAAAGACTAGGACCCAAAAAAGATCGGTAATATATCTTTCATATTTCAAACAAGCATATTCAAAGTTGATAGTTAATCGTTCATAATTGCTCGATATATACAATCAAACCTCTTGATAAAATAACCTTTAGCCTTTCCCATCTCCGCGAAACAACATCCATACCACCCATATACCATTCATGAGTAGTTTCTCAAATGTCATTCCTCTACTCGGTTTCTTTTCCTATTCATTCGAAGTGAACGAATTTCCCTTAAGTATCTTGCTAAAGTTATTCATATGTATGTCAGAAGACATCATCTAGCAATTAAAAATCTATCGTTGTTCAGTGAGTTGAATGTATCATCAAACATCGTCACAAATAAACACCCATATCACTCAACTAAAAATTCGTTTCTATGTTTCATATTTTCTTATCAGATTATCATCAAAAAAAAAGAAGAAATACAAT
Organism: Toxascaris leonina; assembly: GCA_022844705.1. Classification (NCBI taxonomy): domain Eukaryota; kingdom Metazoa; phylum Nematoda; class Chromadorea; order Rhabditida; family Ascarididae; genus Toxascaris; species Toxascaris leonina. The sequence goes on from JAARMF010002539.1 coordinate 18,195, forward strand.
CAGAAAAACACCTGAGTTTCCGCCTGAAATTCGACTTTTTTTGTAGATCTTCCGTCTTGCTCAAGGGTCGATATTTGATAATATCGCTTAATTCTCTCCCTCTCCCTCCCCCTCCCCCCCCCCCCCCCCCCTAAAACAAAAAACCTTTACCTAGCAATAATATTCAAAAGCCTACAAAGCCTTCAATGAGACTCATAAAAAGTATAAATAAAGTTGCATCGTTATGGTTATTATATTTACTAAATTCAGTGTCAATCAGTTCAAATTTTTTCGGAAGGTGTGATGTCGGGCTGGTGGTTGAAGGGGGGAGGGGGGTGGGAGAGGGAAGGGGCGAATATATGCATGCGTTCGTTCATTTAGATATGGAGTGCCAATGTCATAAGAACAAATTTCAGTATATTTCCTCTCAAATGCAACAATGAATGTTTGTGACTTCCCGATTATATGACTCTTCGATATCAAGCACAATGCTAACAACAATGATTATGCCTCTTCTGCCTCATCTCCTTCACCTTCTTCCTCTCCTTCCTCTTCCTCTTCACCAGTCTCCTCGGTAGGTGCCCACCAAACAATACATCCGAGTCCTGTCTCCGACATCGAACCAATTATCTCATAGGATTTCTCTTTCTTCTTTTCATCCTCACTTGCATCCGGATCAACATCCCTTCAGATATAACAAATCAATATCGAGTAATCACGCTTACAGCTCTATACCATCGTATAGAGGCTATATAGCAATATAGCAAAATGAAGTATTATCTACTCTTGCAAAATTGAACGTCGCCATTAGCTCCATCGAATTTCCAAATCCGCCAAATTTCCGAGTTGGACAAATTTACGAATCGGTCAGATTTCTGAGTCGGTCAAATTTCTGAATCGGTCAAATTTCTGAATCGGTCAAATTTCTAAGTCGGTCAAATTTCTGAATCAAACAAATTTCTGAATCGGCCGAATTTTCTAAATCGGCCAAATGACTGGCCATAAAATCGACGACATATCTCAACATCCAAATGTCGCTAGCGATGAAACACAAAGAAAAATCAGTTTGACGGTGCTATTATATGGAGTTGTTGGCAAATTTATTTATCAACGAATGTTCGCTTTACATTCATTTATTCCGCTATTGTCCTTCAGTTCCAATATTAATAGTTTTTTTGCATTTCATCGAATCACTAAACTGAGACTATGATTTGCTAAGGCCTATCCTTGATCTGATAAGGTCTTTCCTTGATCTGATAAGGTCTCTCCTTGGTCCTATCCTTGATCTGATAAGGTCTGTCCTCCATCTGATGAGGCCTATCCTTGATCTGACAAGGTCTCTCCTTGGTCCTATCCTTGATCTGGTAAGGCCTATCCTTGATCTGATAAGGTCTGTCTTTGACCTGATAAGGTCTGTCCTCCATCTGATGAGGCCTACCCTTGATCTGACAAGGTCTATCCTTCATCTCATAAGGCGTGTCCTCCATCTGATAAGGCCTGTCCTTGACCTAGTGGTGCATATCCTTGATCTAATCATATCACTTCTCGAGCGCATATCGAGTTATCAAAATGATGCGAAAAAATGTGAACACTTCTATCGCTGTAGTTTAAATTGGTAAACATCATTACATTATACGATATGAGAGTTAAACGATGCTGAACTAAGAAATTCAAACAACAGGCACTAATCAGGTAAGTGATAAAGCTCAGGCAAGTGATAAAGCTCAAGGAAGTGATCAAGCCCAGGTAAGTGATAAGGAAAGCTCAGGTAAATGATAAAGCTTAAATGGCCGATAAAGCTTAGGTGTGTGATAAAGCTTGATTAGGCTTTAAATAAAGTGGAGTAAAATAAAAATAAAAGTCGACTGAAGAAGAGAAATATCATAAGCATTCATAATAAAAGACAATTAATTATTCAAGTTGTAAAATCAAGAATAAATGATACTCACTTGAAAATATTCTCCACCACTCGAAAACGTACCGCTTTTCCTGGATCCATATAAAGCTTTGCCGGTGGTTGTCCCTCCTCAGATGGATATTCCCAATACCATACCTGCAATAAGCACATTACCTTTATTACCACACGGCAAAACAATGGAATATTTTTTATGAAAAATATAATCACATGAAAACTCGTAGTTAAAAAACGTTCGTAACGACGAGGTAGCTATCCGGAAAAAATTTTTCCGGATAAACATCTAGGTGTCGGAAAGAAATACGACATCCTTTCATCAACCACGAAACAAAAACGTCCGAAGAAGACGGAAAAACGAACAAAGAGGAAAGGGAAAAGAAGAAAAGGAGTGAATTATGGCACTCCTCGTCTAACAATCGCTTATTTAAAACGCATTCATCTCGTAAAGAAGGCTTTTAATAAATTTCTGCGCCGAAACTTAAAACAATATCTCATAATTTGCCCAGGTAATGCTTACCTTTGCCATCAGGACTTGGGAAGAAAAAAGTCACTGATATTTCACTGATATTATAATTCAAAAATGATCGTTGAATTGAAGGTTTTGATGTGACATAAAGGCAAACGATTGCCTATTGTCCAGTGATGACGAAATAAATAAATAAATAAATAAAATAAATATATAAAAATAAGTTGAATAAATGCTAATCAACCAATAAAAAATACCGATAAAAATTTAATAAGTAAATAATAAACAATTAAGCAAGTAAACGATCAGAATAATAAGCTGCGATACTAAATTTAAACAAATATTATGATAAATATAAAGATACAAAATAATATTCATTGATATCTCTTATAGTAGCAAAACATCACTGAGCGGAAAATCCACTTCTTAGAAATTTTCTTCTATCCCTAGAATATTTATTTTGCAATTCTTGTATTTAAGTAACATTAGTCCTAATTTATTGTTTAATTCGCATAATGCCACATCGCTAAAGGTCGTTATATTGATGCTATTCTCATGTATTAAATGACTACGCACTCAAATTGATTGTCATCTTGCGATTGTTCAACTCTTCTTTATCGTTCATGCTCACATCATTTTGTATGTTTTCCCACTTCATGACAATGAAAGGAATCAATCAATAACTCGATAAATCAATAAATCAGTAAATCAATAAATCAATATCAACGTACTTGCTCTTCCTCCTCGTAGACTGAAGGTTGTGGTAAACGATGTGATGGAATAAATATATCTTCAAAAAATGTCAATGAAAGCGTTAAACCATCACTATTACACGATAGAATATTACCCTCAATTACTTCATCGACAAATGGTCGAAATACAACAAATCGAAACTGAAAAAAAAATTATTAAAAATTTATCAAAATAAGCGAAATTAAATAAATAAAAAGCGAAACGATTTCCATTTTTGTGAATGCCTCAACTCATCACTTACCACAAATACGAAAGTGCCTCTTTGTGCAACTAATCTCAAATGCTTCTGAATATTTTTCGCTTTAATTTCTCTACTGCAACAAATAATCCAATGAACAACGGCGTATGATTTCATTCCCTCTCTTATGCTCTCTTTTAAACATCCCCTCTCTCTATCCTTCATCACCCCTCCCCCCCCTCTCTCTCTTGGAAAAAAGGGTATCAACAGTGGATAAACCTCACCACAAAGCGTTATCGCCTACCTTAACACGAGTATGTGTGCTGCCATCACCAGGTAGAATATATGAGACACCAACATCAACAAGATCATAAACAAATAGACACAATCCAAGATCAGGCACAATCTTGTTCGTTAGACGAGCGTTTAATTGCTTCATCAAAACCTTTAATAGACATAAAAATATAGAATATTTCATATTATTGCTTATAGTAGTCGTCATATTTTAGAAATAGAGCCTACATCAGAATTGTATACCGATGGTATCTGTACTTGAGGTATACATCAGAGCTGTACATCGACAACATCTATAACTTTAGTTATACGATAGGGTTATATATACACCGACAGTAACTATACTTTAGGTGTATACCAGAGTTGCATATCGACAGTACCCGTATTTTAGGTATGTAATAGTTGCACATCGACACTACCTAAATTAGGCATACACCATCGACAGCCTATGGAAGCTGGTAAAAAGGAAGGAGAGTGCCATCCCTCTAGCTTCCTATACTTCAATGTGCTATCCATCCACCGCAATTTCCGCCTTTATTTCTTCCCACATATTAATAGTATTTTTATCAAATCCACAAACTTCCGGGAAACGAAGATCATCACCGCACGAAAAAAATCGCTCTTATATGTACGGAAAGAAAAAAACGCGAATAGATAATCCACTAATATATTATGTAATATTTATGGAGTGATTAAGGTAATAACGAGGTAATTAAGAGGTGACTAGATGTAACTGAGAGGTAATATCGCAAAAATTCTCTTAAAATTCCCCAAATATTTTGATTCGAAATGAATTTAACTAATAATTCATAAATTTAAAGTAATTTATGAATTTAGCAAAATAAAAAATAAAAAATCCGACAAGATCAACGAAATTAGAAAAGCTCTTCAGACATCAGGCAGTCGAAAATTATGACACGATAGACCTTCAAATTTATTTCCTATTTCCAAATATCATATATACTTAATTAGTACAGCTCAGGTAGGTGGTATACCAATTACCTCGCCCCTCTTTAGTAGCAACCTTCCCGCCCTAATTGGACAACGAGCGTTTCTACCTAACAACTTCCTTTTATCTTCGCTTTCGCTTACCTTAACCCCCCTCCCCCCCCCTCGTCTCCACCCCTCCCGCTCCCTCTCCCCCCCTCCCCCCGCCACCCCCTCTCCCTCCTCCCTCTACCACTGTGACTTTGCTCTTCGAGCAGCTGCAACTCGGACGTGAATTGACCCCAATGCTACTGACGGCATACGCCACCAGAAATGATTATGGCTAATGTAAAACCACCTCGTAATAGGGTATATATGCGATTTTTTGCGCAAAGACGATGAAACAGCCCTGTTAAAGGGAACAATGCAGAAAGTGAGTTCATCAAATAGGCTTTTCGAAGACTACCTAGTCCTCACCATTCAGCACAGCTACACCTACTCCCCTCCCCCCCCCCCCCCCCCNCCCCCCCCCCCCCCCCCCTTCCTTTCTCAAAAGAATCGTAACGTCCGCTTCAGCTCAATTCTTTTGCTGCACATCTGTATGCAAAGATCGATGCACAGACAATTCGTACATTCCAGTACAAGTCATTTCGATCTTAAAACGTCGAGTAGCACAGTCGAGGAAAACGGGGAGGGGAAGGCGAGGGAGGGAGGAGGGGGGGGGGGGGGGGGNGGGGGGGAGGGATAAGGGAATGGACAGACAGACAGAAGGATGGGGTAGAAATTGGAAAGAAATTACCCACATAAGAACAAACCTCTTCAAATGGCGATCCAAAATTATGCGGTTTGATGCGAACCGTATCCTCCATTAAGGCCAATACGAACATTCTCGAATAAAGCCACCTCGGTGCCACTACCTTCAAACCTAGAGCAAACCTCACTTCAGGTTCTACCTCAGGTTCCCTTCTACTTCAGCTTTCTAAAAACTGTACTGCGTTCGTTACCTGAGATTCAGAAAAATCATCAGGTGCGACCTCACCTTTGAAGACATATAATCGCATTCAACTTCTCTCAAAAAATTAACCATTTAAAGATGCTTTAACAGAGTGATTAAACTCCACTCAACAATCGCAATTATATATTTGATGAGTTCTTCAAATTCACGCGACCGACGACCATGCAGATGACCTTTAACCTCAGGTGTCAACCACGACGACTCTGATTCGAGAAAAAGAAAACCTTACAAAATACTGATCTATGTATCTAGATCTATTTGCTAAGTTATAGTGCTGCGTTGAACAATCAAAGAAGGATGCAAATTCATAGCAATTCGAATATGAAAAAGTTCACCGATATCTTTCTATCTGCACACAATGAAACGATGTACAAAATATGACGTCGTTAGTATGACGCCATAAAAATGACGTCATAAGTATGACGTCATATTCACCACTAATCGATACAAAAATCTCGACGTCACACAGAAATCTTTCGATATTTTATCAATAATTATCAAAGCCGAACAAATGAAAAAAAACATATCTAAAGCGAACATAACGGCAACAATAATTGAAATAAGAGCAATTCGATTGAACTATTTATCGCAATTGATGGAAATTGTACAAAATATAAAAGAGACGGTAAAGAAAAAAATGCACTAATAAAGATATTTTAAATGCACTAAAACACTGAGAGTGTAACATAGAAATGAGACATAATAAAAGAGATCACAATTTTGAACGTTTAACCAAAGAGAATATAGCGAAAGAGAGTGAACATGCAAATGAAAAAAAAAAAAGATTCCCAAAGAAATGAGTTGATAAGTGAAAGTTAATAATAATACAGGTAGTAGAGAGGACTGCATAAAACACTTGAAGATATTGCACTCAAAAAGCAGAAAAAAAAAACAAATACACCTTCGCAAATATTTTTACCAGCACGTGGTATTTTTTCAACCATTTTTACGCTTAACTGGTATTTCGCCAACCACTTTAACCGTTAGCTGGTATTTTCTGAACCATCTTTATCATAAACAATTCACAAAATTTCACGAAATTAACGGACCTTTTAGGATTCGCCTATGGAGGAGGAGACCATTTCGGCAGTTTCACAATGAACTCACTGAATACTCAAATAATGAAGTTCTGAAATCAAAGGAACATTAATGACCCCCTCCCTTCCTCCATACCCCCTCCCCTCTCCTCCCTACCCCTACAACACAAACTTCAAACTCTTAAGAGACCGATCGATGAATGTATCTACATTTGTTCATCGAAATCAACGTCCACTCAGGAGCGATAAAAGAACAAAGACCGATCAATGAGCAAATTGCAACATTTAAGTAGGTTCAAGAAGAAAGACTGAATAAAAAGTATGAAAAATGAAAAAAGCCAAAAAATTCAGAACCAAACGCAAAGGAATTCGGGAAGCTCAGGATTTCGAAAAGCAGCTAAAGCTATCTAAAAAGCTCCTATATATATATATATATATATATATATATATATATATATATGTATATATCACTTTGTTCTTACACAATAGNGCCTGCTCGCCTGGCCAGCGGGGTGGCGTCACTTATTGGCTATAACAATGCAAAACCACGGGTCTCGGTACCCTAATGGAAGCGCATTGTGACCGGCAGCGTCATCGACGCTCGATAGTCCAGTCAATCAAGTGATCAAGTGATATATATAACAGCACCACACTCTTATACAATATGAATGTAAACAACTTATAACGGATAAAACAATCAAAACTGCAAATAAAGGCAATCTCAAATGCGCCGAAGCAAGTAACAAATGACTATTGTGAAGCGAACGAATTATCAAAATAGAAATCACTTTTGTATGGATTCATTTCACGGAAAACAATAATTACTTCGAGTAGCTTATTTCTAGCTGCTGTACGAAACCACTCTCTACACCCCCCCCCCCCTCCATCAAAACTTTTGCGACCACCCACGAATGGATAACCAATTTGGTAGGNTTTGCGACCACCCACGAATGGATAACCAATTTGGTAGGTTTAACACTATAACCTAAATGAGATTTGAACTCGAAATCTACTGGAGTTTCATTCCACTGCCGGCTGAGTCGATCGATCGGTGGTCGCCTCTACTGGCGATTCGCCGATACTAAAGGCAAGCAATTCTTCCGGTGAAACAACCTGAAAATCAACGTCTCCATGACAGCCCTCTAATATTTTCTTAACTTAATAAATAATTTTACTGCTAAAACACACCACTTTTAAGGCTAACCTTGGACCCACCGAATACATCAAGGATCCAGAATCAACACACCCCTTCGGAATCCGTTCATATATATGGCCCTTAGTAATTAATACTCATTTATAACACAAAAATACAGCCTATCATACCATACAAAGACTGATCAAAAGATAGAATGCTAGCTGATGAGCACAATCCCACGAAGGGCTGCGCTCGTATAGCTATTAGAAGCATACCTTATACAGGTGTGCTTAGCAATAATTCTTTATTCAAGCTCGAATATAGAAGGAAGGAAAATAAGTGCTGAGTGAATTCTGCATCTTGTTGAGCAATGTCAAAGTAAACCTTCCTCCACGACAAACATAAACAAAGGATGAAGAACGAATCCATCCTCAGGAGCCAACTGATTCCACAACATCTCTAGCCCCCCACCCTCCCACTGCCCTCACCTCAACATTAACAACTTGCAGACAACAGGATCCTATATGACTTAAGCAACTTTGAACAGAATCAGAAGGAGGAGTCACCTTTTGATGTTCCAGTTACTGCAAATGGGATCCACCCATTAACCCAATAGCAGTCAGATATATGAGGATCTCCTTTATATAAGCTTAATCGGAACAAAAAGTCACTAACAGCTCTCTGAGTTGTCTTCAGAAAAGATAAGACAACCATATATATATATGGTCGGTGTCGGT
>JAARMF010002540.1:0-26625 GCA_022844705.1 Toxascaris leonina
ACACAGTCCTATCAGTCGTCACCGATGAAGCGAAGTTTTTTTCTTTTTTTCATAAAGCAAAGACCACCCACTCAACCAAAAGTTACTAGAACCGCCTTACTTGAAACGTCACTATATGTTTCCCTCTTTGCCCAAACTATCGAGATGTGCCAGGTGAATGAACTGCACAATTCGCCACCCACATTAATCCATCTTGGCATTATCATTATCGTCGTCTGCCATCTTACGTTTTGCGGTAATCCGCTTTCATCGGACTTCACTCTCAAAATTTGTCAACCAGCAAGCATTTCCGCCTTAAATGAAGCAATGCTGATGACGATCTTCACCTACTTCCTCGCTGACTACAGTTCACTCGAAAAATGGATATGGATTGTTGCAACGTAATCCCTCTAACCCGCAACCTATTACTAAATCTTCGAATTTCCGAACGTGCTCGGTGCAAATCTCGCCTAGCTCTCTGAGAATCACCCAAGGCGTGCACAATAAAACGTGTACTGATGTTTCGCCAGCCGGTCCGTTATCTTCCAAACACGAGTGGGAAAACATTCCTGATGAGCTGATGAGATAGTCATCTTTGCAGTCTTGTCCATCAAACCGATCGGTGTAATAAAACACGAAATCATTACTGCATACTCCAATCAAAACGATCGTCAATAACTCTTCTCAGGCGCTCCTTTCAAAAGCATTTGCGAATTTGCCAAGTGGCGTTACATCAGCGTTGTGTTTCATTTCTGCAGATGTGTACGTCTGTCTCTTTGTTCAGAAATTCACAAGCCAAAGATATTTTCGAGTGTGAAGGGATTTCCGCAAATTTTTATTTGACAAGCTTAGCTGGTGCATGAACGCATTATATTCTCTGTACCTCATCCTCTTTCGGAAACTCGTGAAAGTCATTGAAAGGGTGAGTGAAGTGCAAAACAGTTGATGAGTCATGCAGGTTGCGTCGCAGTTTTTGTAACTCCAGTTTCAACGATTCATGAGTCGAAGTTATTGAACGGAAAGATAACCATCGACAAGGTGCAGTCTATAATGCTTCCACTTCTTCACGAACTTAATCATTTACTTCATCCAAAGTGATGCGCTCTTCTACTCGTTTACTGCATCAGAAGTTTCAATCAGATTCAGTGTCTATAAATTCAGTGGTTGCTAAATTAATCTGAAATGAGTATGGAGGATTTTGCAAGTAGCGGACAAGCAAGCAAATCGGCACACATAGCGCAAACAGGCCTCACTTTAGTGCACTTCGCAAAAGGCTCATCATTAGCGACTGCATTTTGATATCGAATTTGCCAACTTTCCTTAGATTTGATCAGTTCGATTAATCCGAAAGGCTGCCCCACTCTCGCTTAAAAGTCGGAATACTTGACCGGATAAAGATATAATTTCACTTGTCAAATATCTTCAACTTTTCAGTCATATACCATTCTCATATTTTTTTTTCTCTCCCCCCCTCCCCTTTCTTAATGCCCGAGAAGCAAGGACCGCTGCGTTCATTCGTCTGGTGGCGCAGTTACAGTAGAGGGGGCTACGGGCATGATTAGGCATGTACTGAATCACCAACATCGGGAACACGGTCAAGCTAATGGTTAACTGCAACGAACAACAAACAACCAGCGTTCTTTACAGTGCTTTTTGTTGAGCATTTTTCCTCTTCCGCAAGGATGCTTCATCGTCTTTCCGTTCTGTCGACCTCCTGGCTGACTTAAAAAGGAGAGAGGAAAACAGGCCATAAACTCAAAACGACAGGGAGGTATATCCTTTGAATTCATGCTTCTCCATCCTTCTCCCACCACTAAAAATTGACGAACGTTTTATTATACTGCATTCAGTATGTGCAGTACACCAGTAGTTTTCACTTTCCTTTCCCAAGTCCATTCGCTAAGCTGTCGTCTTCATAAATACACTTTTCGGCGCAGACCTTTCCCAGTAACTCTGGAAGGCTAACCCACGCCAGCAGGACGTGTAACTTCTAACCTAATGAACCCCTTCCGCTCCACCCGCCTCACTCCTCGTTAGTCACGCCCCCAGTCACAGTGCTTGTATTATTCTCAGAAATAACGCATGCGATCATTCTTCAAGTCTCAGGACATAATATCGGAAATCGCAACTTGCATTCTGTGGCTGAGTTTTGACGCATTTCTGCAAAATTCTCAAAATTATGCTGAATTTTGAGGATCTGAGAGCGTTTGTTTTGATGGCGATTTTTGAAACTCACAACTCCTGAATCAAAGTTTGCTGTGTGCTACTGAGCAAAGCAATTCTAGTCGCAGGCAGAATTTCTGTAGTTCGGCTGGTCGGAGTTCAAAGTTTGGTAAACCAAACAAGCAGTACTTTATCAACTTGCAATCAGTGCATAACAATTCTGAATTTCTGACGTATGCTGCAGCGTTTTGACAAAAAGACGTTTCTCTCTGAAGTGCCGTCAGGCGAGTGTTTCATGGATATTGCCAAAGTAATGCACACAAAACCGATGTTTTCGACAGAAGATTGATGCCGAGGAAAGTGATGTTTTGGGTGCGTGAAAAGATGTCAAACGAGGAATTTAAATGGCATCCAGCGAAAGTGAAGAGATGAACGAAGGAGAGGGATTGTCCGAAGTTGTTGACTGGGCACCCGCTGTGATGGACAGTGGGACGCTGTGATCGACACTCCCTTATCGTGCGCTATTTTTTGCGTTTGCTCTGAATGCCAAGACATTCTTCGAGGTTGCTCTGTATCTCCACCTTTTCTTCTTCACTTCTGCTACCGAAGTTCACTATCTTTGCTGTCGAATACACGCACGATTTTGAAGGTTCTCTGAGAAAGCAGAGACACCCACGCACACGCATATAAATGCAAGCGACAGCTATTAATCATGCAACAGAAACTAATTTTCGTCACTGGCGCTCAGCTTCGCGCGACCGAAGTCGCTCTGTCCGAGGTGGTTAAACATTTCAACTATTCGCCGTCCAAAACGCTCATTTCCAGCATTCTTTAGGCTGATTTCCAAATAGTCCAATAACTACTTTGGTCGATCCTCTCGAGCTCAGTGTTTATCGTTTATTCCTATTATTCCCTTAAAAGATTTGCAGTCGTTACAAAGTTTTGACTCTTTTTCGAGCGTTGTTACTCATGATTCTAGATAGAAACATGCATTTATGAACGGAATGCAGCAGCAATCTTTCGACATTGTAACGAAAGGTTGCGAAACGTGAGGCATTTGTCTAGAATAAATGAACCTCATCTCTGGCAGATATCGAGTTCAGTTCCCAAAAGTTCTCAGAAGTGCCATCGAACATTGACTGAACGTTTCTTTCTCAAGTTCCGGTCGGCTATCATTTTTGCAGCAGTGATCATGATGTAGTCCACAAGGTTTGCACCTGTGGTACGTCAGTTCTTCTCTGCAAGTTTCTTGGCCCCATACAGTATGCTTTTCAAAACTTCGCGAACATTGCAAAAGCCAATAAAAGAACACAAGAGCATGTCAGTAGGTCTGTATCATATGAGCTTCTACATTTCAGATCCTATACAGCCGAATAATGTTAGTGATTGGTTGGGCCAATCCTGGATCAATCCTGAACACGCAAATCATTTCTAGCCAGTAACTGATACCGAACTGGATAAGTAAGGGATTATGTGAGCACACGACATCAGCCTGCGCATTACTTCAGATGGGAATAGTTTTCAGTGGGACTGAAATTGGACCTCACGTCGCGCTCAACTTCGGCGCTTTGCGAATATCATGGAGGGCATTGCAGATTCGGTAGAGCTCCCAGCTCCAGGATCAAGGTCGATCCGGAGTTTGAGGAAGTCCACCACCAGTGAGAAGTACCTATACGATGTGAACAGGCCATCGGATTCCATCACAGTGCCCTCAACCATTTTGGAAACTGAAATTGCGAATAAACTGACAAAACCGCATATGAAAGAGATGGACTTGCAACGCTGCATTGTTGCAAGAAAAAGGACTTGCGAAAGAGCGTAAAGAGAAACGTCGGAGACAGCTTGACAGCGTTCCTGCAATCTGGAATTAGCCACTCCTTTTCCCACTAGAGCCTCACTAGCGGAAGGAGAATTATTGTTATCAAATGCGAACCTTATCCAAAACCTCGAGCACACCGTACACGTTATTTGGATGCTGATGAAATGATGGCACACAACCAAAGTTGATTTCAACCGAATCAGGACTGGAGAGTCGCATATTTCTCTTAAATTTCTCTTAATCTCTTAAACTGATACCTTTTCGGACTGATATGATACATTTCTCTTAAACTGATATGTTTACGGAAAGTGTTTTGTGCTGACATTCGATTTGCACCTGCATTTACTGGTTGAATATACGGACATTTATTTCACTGACATTCACTCGAAGTGTTAATTGATCGATGTTGAAGAGATGAGTGAGAAGTGCTCTTTACTGTCACATCGCAACGCTTCTTTAGTGGATTCTGAATATGCGTCGGTTTGGTTAACTTTTGCATGCAATTTTGCTGTTTGAACGAATTTTTGGAGTAAAAACTTCACAAGTGTAATGTATTGATGATATGAATTCCCGATTTGAATGAATTTCAGTTTGCTTGTGTTTTACCTTCGAATTAAAAGTTGCACTTGCATTTACTAATTCGAATTCTCGTTAAATTGAACTTAACGTGAATTTTAAGTTGAATTCAGGCGAAGCTTTGAAATTGTGAGATTAATGGATGAGAATAAATTAAACTTAAACTGAATTAAAAGTGGATTAAATGTTGGCTCAGGTAAATGAATTCATAAACTTCAAGTTTCCTATTAACTGATTCCTGTTCGAGTATTAAATAGCATTCATAAATGCGTGAGATCCAAAATTCATTGAGCATTTTCTGCATTCTCCTAAGAGTAACTTTGAGTCCCCATGAAGACAATCATCCAGCACCTCGCTTACACCTTGTCTGTGCACCATTCATCTCCGATCCAAGCATCGATGTGGCGATCTCCTGACGCGTATCTGTGTCGATCTGTAGACGATGTCAACTTCCCACGTGGATGGTTCTCCTGTGAATCTCGACTACGATTGTAGAGAAGAAAGGTCGCTGCTGGCGATTATATCTGAGACACACTTATTTCTGCAAACTGCACGTAGCAAATGAGAGAGGTGCTAGCCTCATGACCGCAGACGTTTGTAACCTCGAAAGAGTCGTAATGAAGGCCGAGCGCAGCAGAACTTGTTCTTAACAATTTATCGGCACAGTTACATAATATACGATCTTACTTTTTGTCTTGTTTTAATTTCTTCCGTTAATTTCATCGCAAACGATTCTTAAACGCTTACTTTTGCATTTTAGATATTTAGTCACTTAATGGAAACAAACAAAAGAGTACTCCATGGAAACTTGAAGATATCTACTTCTTGACGACCCTCCCCCGCAAACTGACCGATAGTTGCCTAAGAAGAAAAGCAAATGCACTCGCCAATGTCGGAAGCATTCTTGGTTCATTTACACAGCGCTGCAAGCTTTCTGCCGAATCAGGTATCCGCATATGCATTTCGTGAGCCGAAACGAGCCGATTTTCGTTTGCAACTTATTGCAAATAACAAAACTGAGCTAGGGGCCTTCCTCATGGTGACACTTCTAAGCGATAAATGAATAAGGTTCACACCATTTTATGTTAGACAGTCACTTTCCCAGTTTAGTTATCTGCAATGAGTTGTTGCCAATGAAAATCGGGTATAAGTGGACTGATGTCGAGAAGAATCCTCATTTCAATATGACACATTCCTTCTCACTTTGTTGGCTATGGGGAAATGAGTGCCGCAAAGATGAAGTTCAAATAAGGAGTATAGAAATGAATCACGAAATTAGCCGGTGGGATTGATAACGGGTGTCGCATTCGTATAATAGGTCACCACAGCGAATAAAGATACGCCGAAAGTACAGCAACAATGAGGAATGCACACATGTCAGAGGTGATATAGGCGAAAACATTGCGCTGTTTATGAAGCTCAGAAACTTCGATGAAAAGATCTGAAATCTTGAAGCAGAATCTCCTCAACAAGCATTTTGAGAGATTGTCGGAGTTAAGAATTCATTTCTCAAATTTCATCACTGAATTTCAGGAATTTCCACTCAAGTATTCCGATTTTATAACGTTTCTCTTCTGTCAGCAAAACAACCCCATTTGTCTTTGTCTGTGCGCTAGCTTGAGAAGGTTCTCTGAATTGCAAGGCATTTGAATACTATCTGTAGTTCATTTAAATGTGCCTTCGGCTAATTAATATTTATGCTTTTTTCTATTCATAAATCCAATTGTTTGGCGCTAACTAAAGTTGTTGCGGCAATCGGTGACGAGCCGAAAGAGGGGTTATGGCAGGATGGCACTTCTAGGGCGGTGCATTCCATCTGCCGGTCACTGCAAGCGACGGGCCACTATCGCTCGCTAGCACACTTCCTTTATACCAATTGACATTCAATCTACGCTTGCAATGATTCTCCAATTCCACCGCTTGATATTTCAAGGCACTGCCTCCATCATCATTTCTAGACCAGCCGTAATTCTAATAAGCTGTCTTCTGGTAAGTAATTTTCCTCAATGTGATTCCCATCTTCACAAGTACCTTCTCAATATGGCTACGAATAATATAGGGGCCATTTTGTGTGAGCAGTTATAAAAAGAGAAACTTTATATTCTTCGTGCAGATCTATTGGGCTAAAAGTTGCCCTTTTTTACAAACTGCTGTAATTTCCCAACACAGTGGCCGGGGTATTTGATTATCGCATATATCTCAACAAATCAGATCAAAATGAATCATATCAATGAGGCAGAGTTTTGAAAGAATCTTTAATCAAAGCCCGTGCGTAAAAATCATTACAGTGTTTTACGAAGGAGTATTTATGTGTGCACATCACCGCATTGGGCATGGAGAGCATACCTCTGCCATTACAGCCTGATTTACTCTAGTGATGCTTCATGTCTTGGTCATATGTCACAGAGCTAGAGTATTTCATGGCGATGGTTGGACAGATGGTGCCAAGAAATGATAATGTGGCCGTGCTTCTCTTATAGCTTAATTCGATGTGCCTATCGCATTGAAGTTCAACGGTTACAGCAAGCGCCGATCTCCCTCTCCACATCGCTTTTCATGCTCCCACTTAGCGTTCTCCGCCTTTTCGCATAAACTTTCTTTCAGTGTGGCTTTTCTAAACTCTCGTTTTCGCACTTCCGGCTGAACCACTCCATAGAAATCCATTTTGCCCTACTCCAATTCTGCGCGACTGTTGAAAATCACTTTCCGTTTGGGAGCAGGAAGTGTTTAGGGTATGCGCTATCAAAGGTCCATATTTCCTCTGAAGCTTCATTTTTGGCCTATTCGTATGGGATTTGAAGGCTATAAAGTGAACTTCTTCAGTGTTTGTTTGTGCATTGAATATAGGCGAACTTCGCACACTATGATCAATTGATTTTCAATATACAATAGAGAATTAATGTCACTCCATTCATCTCGATAACCTAACATTGTGCAACACCAGCTGAGTGGGTTGATGCTTTTGTCACTCTCGAGTTGGTGTTGTTTCGAAAGAGTTTTGGTCGAATGTGGAGAGGGAGATGGATGATGGTTAGCGAATAATATCGCTAGAGAAACTGTATTATTCAGGTGCTGATTTGGTGAATCACTTCCAGGTTTCAGTGGTTGTCTCAATGGGCATTGTGTACATTCGTTTCAAAGACAATTTTCGAACAGGCTACTCTGAACCGGATGCGCCCTCCATGGCGGAGCACCTCGCCTATCGCTCGTTCTACAACCTTACCACGGCGCCTTACTTAGTTGGCTTTTGTTGGATCTTCAGTCTTTCCTCACGATTACCTCAAAATTTTCTTCCTCTTATTCACTTCAGGCTGAGATCATCAAAACCTTGTGAGAACATCTCCTAAGACATAATTTATGCTTTTCTGAAGTAACAAACATGATACATTAAGGGAATAGGTACTAAGCCAAATTCAATGGCAAAAATAGGACATCTCTGCATATATAAGCTGTCATTCCTCTGAGAATGCTTCGAATAACTTCTCTTACGAGAAGTGAATGATGTAATTATGTTTATATAATACTCTCTCTTTACCTGAATGAAGTTCTAAAAATGCGAATAATTTTAGTTGAGAACTGCAACGTTACTCTATAGAAAAGGAAAAACATGTGCGATATCTTTTCGATATTCAATATAAACATAAAAACCTGCAGAAGGCGAATGCATGAGTTAGTAAGATGTTTGCTGAGTCATTTTATCGATACAGATTTCGTTGTGGATTGATGCTCATCCCCGTGAGGAAGAAAGAAATATTTCCGCTATCGTAGCCAAGAATTGTTAAACATCGCTTTCCCAAGCAAGGGGGACATTGTGGGCTTCCACAAGCTAGAATGAGTTAACCAAAGAAACCAATGGCAAGATTGGCATAAAGTTTTGGCGAGCGTTCTTTCAATGCGAGCTAGAGGAGTCGACAGTTTTCGTTGGCGAATGATGGCGAGACCATCGAGAGCGAATGAAGGAGAGCTTAGATAAGTCAGTTTATAAAAAATCAAGTGTGACATGAGATATCTAAAGGTCTACAGACGCGTACTTGTTAGGCACGTTTGCCGTTTTCTTTGTTTTATTGCCACAAAATTAATCAGCGAATATTGTGCTCAGAACAATTTCACTGGCTGTCAAAAGTTACTAACGTTGTTGTGCAATAAATAAAGACGTTACCTGCGAATGCTTCTCGTTCAAAAACGAAATTTATCTGGAATTGTCTTTGAAGTGCATGTTCTTTCCGATGTTGTTCTCTGTAATGTTGCTTTCAGTTGCGTATCATTTAGCGTCCCATCGTTGTTGCTTCGTTTTTGCTTCTTCTCTAGCGCTCTTAAATATTTGCAGCATATTTCACTACCTAACTATCATTACCTCCGGACACGAACATGAAATCCTCTACGGCACATTACTTCTCGAGCCAACAAGAAATGTAGACAATTGACCTGCCTATACAGGAGACGTCAATACGCTTACGGTTGTCGCATCATCGCAGATACAACTTCTCGTGTTTTTGTGTTGCAAAGGACTCTTCGTGTGCCCACGTACAACGAATTCTTCAATTTGGCTTGTAGTTTTGACTCGAATCCGACTCCAGCGACATAGACTTGATTTTGTGGTTGGCTTCAGACCACCAAAATTTTAAAGGCCAGCGGTTTAGCCAATAGCCCAGAAACGCTTTTTGAAATGAAAGGATTCGCTGCACTAAATCAAATTATACTCACAAGCTACGGACTCGTTTGTCTCCTCTTCATCTCCATAAATCGGGCTTGTAGCTGTCGACGATGCCGGAAAAACACGGTTATGAGGTATACATTAAGGGGAAGGAGGGGAGAGAAAAAGGAATGGAGGGGGTCAGAAAGCCTGGCCGATAGCACGACAAAGATACATCATGGTATGTATTTGCTTTGAAAAGTTTGCGCCATGCAGATTTGCAACGCTTGCAGCATTGAAATTTCAACCTAAGTAGGTTTCAGCAACAGTTATTTCCACGAATAAGACTAGTTCCACGGGATACTTTAGTGATGAAATCTGTTACTGTTATATACCCTCGCAGATGATTCGTTATTCCGATAAGAAAAGCAAGATTCGCGTTTACTAATGATGTGATGTTACGGTAATATAAAAAGGCGATTGAAGATTATAATGGCGAAGTGAGAGAGGTCATAGAAGAAATTTAGTTGTTTACTGCGGATTAATATTGTAATATAGCGACTAATATGACGACAGTGGACTGGATGTTCACAGAAAAGGATTAAGCCATAGCAATTTGACACTTGTCGGGGATGCCATCTTCCAGAACAACTACAGGAATTTACCCTGTGAACGGATATTCACGTTTCCTCTCTTTACTGTTTCTCGGCATTACACACCGCACTCATTTCCCTCTCCACTTGTGCCAAATGCACTCCAAAAACGAGATGCAGATGAGCTGTGCGGAAAGCATTGTTCGGATGAGACACCCGGAAAATGGCTCTTTAAAATCTCTTGGTAAAGGTAGAGCTTTAGTCTATTTCCTCAGTTCTAAAACGGCTCAAGACTAAATATCTCGAACTCTTACTTGTAAAGCAGTCGGAAAAGATTCGCAAGTGTTTTGCAGATTACTATTTCAGTGAACCATCGCTGTATGTTTTCATGAGATGAATAACTCTACTGCTGAAGCCTAGCGGTAACGCCTCCAACGTTCGTGCTGAAAGGAGTTCAGAAGCCAGTTGACTACTTTTGAAGCCTTTTAAGAAATGCTGCGCCAGCTTAACTCTGCACACAAGTAGGCATGCCTGATAACGTTTTGTTATTGCAGAATAGCGTCAGTGTTAGGTAAAGTTGCAAATCGAATCAACGTACAACAAATGACATTTTTCAGCAGATATGTCTACCAAACGATCTTGCCACCAATCCTACAGAACCAGCAAGTCAGTACGTAGTCCATAGGATAGAATCGCCTGTTAACGAAGTATTCTGGAGGCTTTGAGTTGATCCATAAAATGGCTGCACGGATCCTGCTTGCTGGTTACTTCGTGAAAATGCAAGGTGGAACATTCGCTTAGGAACAGTTGCGCTACTGGATGCTTGCAGGACTTCCGCCGCGAAGGCACGCAATCTGACGATTCCGCAACGGTGAAGATATGCTCCATGGCATATTTGTATCTTAAGCGGTATGCACTAAACAAAAAGTACACGATGCGATCGATATCTGCACCATGGAGCTGTGCATTTGCCGGTTGGAAGACCTGTGCTGCGAGACTTCCTTTGGAGGTAGTATCACATTAGTAGTTGCGTTACAAGGCATGGGCATCTACCGAACGGAGCCTTTCACTCCTCTTTACGCGGATTTATGGCAGATGACATGCGAACCACCGAGAGAAGACTTCATTCATTGTGCATTTGTGCGCGAATCTTTGCGACATGGGACTGATGCGCCATGTACGTTTACATTCTTCAAACTTGCGGAACGCTCTGAAATTCCGCAAGTGGACGGATTCGGAGCGTTCGACGTTGCTGCTACGTATTGCTGCTACATATATGAACGTTACCATCTCTATCAGTGTTCGTATAACGCGAGCATTTTATGAGCATCGTGCAACTCAAAGCAAGTCATATGACTTCTCCATCGTGAGGGAAGGAGGTAATTAAAGCAACAGAATTAGAGAGCTGTTAAGTCGATTACTATCAATCAACGTGCGTCGCAATTCTTCATTCTCACAATGCCAACAAAAGCTGATTTATGTGGTAAGCTTATTTGCTCACCTGATTGAACTCATCCGTCCATTCATTGCGAGACTATTGGAGTGGGGTGTCAACTAACATAGTGAGCTAATGTTTCAGTTGACTGCACTTAGCTTACCAGCGTAATATAGATGCCACACATTCTCAAAGTCCTCAGAGAATACTTATTTCAAGAGATGTCGAGAAAACGCGCGAGAGCACATTGCTACGGGCTTGGAGCAAAAGTTTGTACGGCGAAATACAATTGAAGGAAACTACACAGCAGCTCATAGAGAAGGGAGCATCAAAAAACAAGATGGGGGATGGGGGGAGCGAGATGAAGGGATAAGCGCCGTCCTATCTGAGGATGTTTTTGATCACGGTCAATGTCATAGAGACTGTCTTCCTGTTCCAGCCTTGGTTAACGATTCTATTCACATATTTCCGTTCAATGGCATTTGAGTTGAACTTCTGAAATGGGTCATTCAAGGTGACATATCAGAATTTGGCTCTTCATAAGAAAAATCGGGAATAAAATCCTTGGTTTTTGTTACGTATTAGTGTGCTACTGATTTTGCACGAGTAGCTTCAAGCCAACTCGTTTTCTGTTTAGTTTGTGCAACACATACAAATAACAACAGCACAGAACAACAACGTCCACAGAGAATAGAGAAATTAGGCGCTTTATGCAATGTGAGCGTACATTTCGCTTCCTATATAGCTTCTATAGCTTCTGATCGTTTTCTTTTTTGGGATTCAGAAGCAACTCTCATGAAAACAGTTCATGATAAAATCACAAGGTGATACTCATTTCTTTTGTTTGTTTTGAGTGAGAATCGGTCTCAACTTTATTGCATTCGATCCTCCAGTGGAGGTATCGCTAGCAACCAATCGAGTCAGGCACTAAAATATTGAAGACACATTGCAAGACTCAAATGCACGAGTCATATAAGAGCTATGTAGTGCATGAGTTGTGACAGTTATAGAAGTTAGGTAGTGTAGTACTCCAGAGCTATATATGTGCTACTTGTTGTACGCTTTATAGCGCTTATAGATGTTTCAGTATAGAATTCACATAGTGCAAGACCTGTAAGAGTGATATAAAGAGCTGTAGATGGTACACAGTATAAGTGTTGAAGGAGGTATATATGTAGGAGTTACAGTGTGTACTCTACACAGAAGTTATATATTGTATATGAAGGTTCATGTCTATATGTGAAAGTTGCTGATCGTTTCGCATTCTACGTAAAATCCTTATGTATACGACGAGGGGATGAAGTACGTGTTTTCACTGCTTTAAGTGAAAGGTGCGTGCGCATATGTACCTGCACGTATATGTCTGCGCATGAGCTTACGTGGTGTAAGTAGAGTATATATATATATATATATATATATATATATATATATATATTGGCAAGCCTGCAGCCCAAACAAGACATAGAAAGGAGAGGCCAAATACGAGTTGTTTTTTCGACAGAAAAATGTCGAGAAGGGGAAGGGAGTTCTTTTAGTGTGGAGGCGCGACAAGCAAGTTTGAACCGATTACGACACAACATAGAAGCAGCAAGCAAAAATATAAGACGAAGTAATGCGGTAAGCAATATGTTTTTGAAGCATTGCTCATTTTTGGCACAATACTGCATTTGTGAATAGAGGCCGATAGCACTCACTCACTCCCATTTACAGTGAACCAATCCTTTGAACGCCTCCAGTTTTCGGACCTTCAGGAAATTCTGGAAGCGAAGAGGCCCATAACGTTGTGTATGCAACACACAGTCACAGTACTGCTAGGGATCGAGGATACTCCTAATAACTGCATCATGAGGCAAATACCCTGAGGTCGTTCACAACAAATATCTGCTTCATGCCCTGTTATGAAATGAGGGATTTTGATTAATTTTGAATGCCCGTTCAAGAAATCGTTTGTTGACCATCGCCTCGCTGTGTTACGATCTGTGAGAGTTTCTGTGAGCTGCAGCTGTCTTGTGCTAGTCGAACGCTTTACTCTTGTCCTGCCGGAGTGTGGTTTTCGACCCATTTTCGCAAGGAGTGGTCACCCCCGGAAGTGGAACTAGTTCCAGCTCGAAGAAATTATAACTTATCAGGAAGACTGCGGCAGGACATCGTCCACAGTGTTCCAGCAAAGCACTCTGACGATGTGGCATCCATATGTACTTCAGGGTGTATCACTAGTCATCTTTTCTCACCTGAGTGTGTTATCGTTGGAAGATGTTGCCTTTTGGTGACCATGGTTGGTTAATGCTACCGTGAACAGGATATCGTTATGGTGCCTCTAAAAGACAGGAAGGATGCTCTCATAGGATGACAGCATAGGCAAGGTTGTCTAGACATCTGTGGGGACCAAACCTCAACAGTTTTCGTAAAAGGAAGCCTTTTGTCTCCCTCTTTTAGGGACTTCTGCGGGTTCCACGCGTTCTCTGCTGTGTACTCATTGAAAGTTGTATATGCGGTCAGCGCCTGGACTGTGGTTTAAAGACTAATGTTTTCATCTTTCATCCTACATTCTTTGATACTGCGTACTTATTGCACACATACTTGGATGTCGTCAAAGTGAACAACTTGTATGCTTTCGCCGTTCTGTATTTTCATGTTACTTTTGTGTCTATCTTTATATTCGAAATGCGAGAAAGTGCATCATATACAGATTGGATTGCTCGGAGAATGCGAGGATGGGGATTCGATGCTTCGTGCCGACGTTTTCAAACTGATGCTTAAAGATATCGACCTTGGTCTGTCGACGATAATACCCAACGATGACCCCGCCGATCAACGACATACCCTCAGAGATTACCTCGCCTTCTCTTCGGAAGCTCACTTCAATGCCATCGAAGTATCGCTTTCACTTTGAAACTCTCCTCATCCTCCATCGCCAAACTAACACAGCTGTAGTTATTGTTGTTTAACCTGTCTCCTGTCGTTCAGAGTTTTGCTTCAATTAAACAAACAACTATCCGTAATGCCTGCTAGGTGCATGCAACACTTTCTTTACCTTAACACAAAATTCGCTAGCATCTGTATGGAAATTAGAGTCTGTCTCGGTATGAACTTGTTACAACTGTCAACCGAATAAGTCGACTGACACAAAAGTCGAAAAAGAATTGTATAATCCAGTTGGTGGACATGACCAGATTGCAGCTCATGGCAGAGATGAATCTTTGAAAAATCAATTTGTTGAAGAAAGAAACGTTAAAGTTTACACGAAAGGCTCATGCACAAGGAAGCCAAGCATACAACAGTTGAGTTCAATGGCTTCGTCGATGTCAGAAATGTCTCAATAAATTGCATTCTCTTTCGAGGAGTCGATCAATTATCCCACTGAAAATATTCACATCGGATATCCAGTTTCAACGATATTCTCACAACGCCTTTCAATGCGTCGCATTATGTATGGTGTGAACAATGGCTCGGTGAAGATTCTTTGGTATTTAATGGTGTTCCATCCCGAGAGTCCGAACATTCTTGGAAAGATCAAGAGCGCCGAACTCGCTTGGTATCAACGCCTTGAGGTAATTTTTTGCAGTGATATTGCAGTTTGCTAATATGTAAAGCAATGAAGGAGTTAAAAACTGGTTCTTTGTTCGAAGAACTTAACTGGCATGTGCAGCTATTTTAGTAAATTTACTATCATTGAGTGGACTTTCATTTATTCACCGAACGAATTTTATTCATCTGAGAAGTGAATTGGATTTTCGATTAGCTAGAAAGAAGAAGCGTTCTCGATTATAGTAGTCAATAAATCGTTTGTTGAACACTATTTTATTTATGATTTTCAACGATTCGCTCCTCGTTCGCACCACCTACCATTCGACGTTAGCTGATATCTACTGACTGAGCTTTCGAAGCTGAATGATTCTCATTACTGACACAGTGTTGATTTGGCAAATGTGGTTCAGAAGCAAAAAAGCAGCTCGTTGCGACTGCACTTTTTCGGTGACGAGTTGGTGGATAACGAAATCTTCGTTGGTTCCATCTCCACTATTCCATATTTGATCATCGGTGCTACTCTTATGATGATTGTCGTCTTTTCGGCACTCACCCGATATAATCAGGTCAGCATTCAATTATTTCATTCAATCACCTCCATTATATTATTCATCTATATATCAGCAATCATCAGCATTGAATCTTTTTGCAATAAAATTGCAAAGCGAACATTGCACATCAGTATTGATGTGAGTTGCACGACATCAAATTGAACGGTTAGCCGAATAGTGTTTGAAGTATTTCAGCAATGGTGCTAATGATACTTTTATCATCTCGAGTTTAATATGAGGATAACTTTTATTTAATCCATCCATCCAGTATTGCAGTGTTCGCCTATTAATATGTTTAATTCACTTAGCAGAGCTTTAAAATATTTTAACGAAAAATAATGTGCTGCTTGTAGTGATCATGAAAAGGCATTTAGGGCTTCGAAAGTGTTGTTAACTCCAGCACCAAAGAATTCAACGGAATTATTGCAGAGTTTCATCGCTACAGTTGGTCTTTTGCTTTGGATTATGGTATGTCCGGTACTGGCGGGAATGATGGCTATTGCTATATTCTCCATTCGAGGAGTACCGATCAACTGCATGATGTAAACGTTTATCAAGTTTTTTCACTTAACTTCACAGAGTGTCCCATTCGATCATCGTTCGTTGAGTAATGATGGTTGAATACGAAAGAGAATATAGCAGTGAATGCACAAAATCTTGGATAAATAATGTAGTAATTTCAAGAAACTTAAGGTTTATAACACCATTTCTCGTGCTCGGAGTGGGTGTGGACGATGCGTTTTTAATGATTCATAACTGGTTCCATTCCAAAGAGGTCGACGGGTCATCTCGGTTATCCACAATGCTTGTCGAAGTGGGACCGTCAGTGACACTGACGTCACTCACCAACGTCGTCGCTTTCTTGGCAAGTCCTCTCCTTCAACGATTGTCAATCATAGCTGTATAAAAAGCGTTGACTTGTCGAACAACCCCAATACCGACTGTTGAAGTGTGGAAGTGTAATAACTAATTTGGAGATAAAATTTGGTATCCCACGAGAATCCATACTACGAAACCCCGCTTATTTATGCATTATCTACCTTCTTGGGCAAGCTGCCTTTTACAATGGCCGACATGATGTTATACTGTCTCTCCACATCACCGACTTGTTCTGACTTGACCTCCAGGTCGAAGAGCTGTTAAAGATATGCAGCGTTATCGTCCAAAAATGTGTTTGTAATACAGCGCTCAAATGGACTAAGGCATCCAGCGACCATCGCTTTAGAGCAGGGATCTTTGCCGTTTCGTTCCAGACATTATAGTAACCCATGAAAAGGGACAGTAGGTATTCAGATCGTAGAAAGCTTTGCGGTGCTTCGCTCCATTATAGTCCTCCTAATCACATGCATAAAAGAATTAAACTCGTTCAACCTCAGCTACCCGTGAAGCAGTTCATCATATGCCCCCATGCAGAAAAACAGTGCAACAACAGTGATACTCATTCACGTCCAGTCATAGTACTTCCACCAGCTGAGCTCCCAAATAGTATTTTTTCAATGGTTTCATTCTTTAAAAATAATGATTCAAGCGAATACTGTGCGAATTTTGGGTTTTCGCGGCAAAAATTTTCTGCTTTAGACTCAAATCTTCACTGACATCGTCGATGTTATTGCTTCCGATCATTATCGTCGTTAGGTACCGTTCGTGATTCAAATCGAGAGATCACAGATGCAATTTTTGTGAGGTTTTTTGCAGTGGCATTAAAAGATACCCTACCAGTGATGGGCAAACAATGATGTAGCGATCCTATAATGTCTCTTAACGACAACGTTTTCAGATTGGAGGCACAATGTCCCCACCGGATGTTCGCTCGTTTTGTTATTGTACAGCTGTTGCGCTTACACTCGGTTGGCTGCTACAGTTGTTCTTCTTCACACCAATTTTGCTTCGCTATCACAGTTGCTCGTTTGATCTACCAACACTCAACAGCAAAATGTGAGCGTTTCAGTTTCATATTCATTCACGTTCATTCCTCTCGAGAACCTCATCTCGCATTTGCGGGTTGCGTTTCGTTGAAACGGTGAGGTGGCGAATTTTGTTGAGGCGGGGAATAAACCACTATGCTGAATATTAACTGTTTTATATGTTTAAAATAAATATGCGGTGAAGTGAGCAAATAGGTCCGAATGTATCGCAGCGGATCATCAAGTGGACTGCAATGGTGAACTGAAATTGTTGAAACAACCGTAATATAAAAACGAGTAAGATTACCGCAAGGTAGAGATAAACAATATGACTGTTACAAGTTCTAGAAACAACCTTATAACTCGCAAAATATTTGCCGACAGATACTTCCTTCCCTAAAACTGGAGCACTGCATTGTCTTTGTCCGATGCATCACTGTTTGGAGTGCTAATGTTTTATTGTCAAGTGATGACTCTTCAGACCCGAGACTTCAGCATATATGGGATTCGCGAGATTTCTACGTCGCCGTTCAGTACGCGTCATCTCAATAGCGGTACTTGCTATGTATTGGTCGGCAAGTATCTATTTCTCGTTGCAAATGCGCTCCAACTTTGCTCCAGAGAAGACTTTCGATAGCCGATCATTTCTAGCAACCTCATTTGACATCAAAGAGCGTGTGAGTTCATAAGGAGTTACCTTGCCTATGAAACCATTCATCGTCAAACGTGAGGCGAATGAAGGTGATATAGCTCGCAGTTCATTCGTTTCAGTGTCTTCACATAAAAAGTACTCTTTGAGCATCGCAAGTGCATTACACATGCCGGAGAGATGTCGACGCTGAAACGAGCCCCAACAGTGCTTTGCAATAAAACGGGCAATTCTTGACGAGAAGGGTGATTCCTTCAAGCGTCATAATTTGCACTTCTGCACACTTCTAAATTAAAAAACTAAACAAATCGCTTTTTTTCGCATTGTGAAGTGAGGAAGAAAATCGCTTTCTTTATAAGTTCTGAAAGAGGTTGAGAGAAGTGCCATGCGAGCTGGCAAAACTTCCTTTCATAATCATATTCCGATGATTTCAGACAGAAAAATCTCTTATAAAATCGACAGCCGAAATATTCTACAACGATATGAGCACATCCTTTATATATGCTGTTTGTTCAAAGCTTGTAGCTCATTCTTACATTTCAGATCGGCAGAGACCATGAAATCATTGATATTTTGATAAGCAAGCTGCCCCCAACACTTTCCGATCTGCTTCATGGTGTACAACAAATTCATTCTATTGAATATCTTTGTGACAACTTCACAACGTGGATCGAAGACTATGCGATGCAGTATCCAACGCAAAGCGACGACATCCAGCAGTTTTTCGCCAACTTGCCTCAGTTCTTAGATGAAAATCCCGATTGGGTGCGCTCCGTATTTTTTGAATGGAATAGGTACATTATTTTATATCTCTTCGAATGCTCAGTCCTAGCTACATTAAGTAGGTGAAATTTGATCTTTAGCCAGAGCCGACTATAAGTTTTATCGTTACGACAATAATTACGGAGAAATCAAGCGTTAGTAACAAATTTCCACTTTATAACGCTCATATTCGACCCTTGTTCTGTTTTGTTTCAACCCCGTCGTTGTAGCGTAGGGATCAAAACAAATGTCTGATTTGATCGCAAGTACAGCTGACGTCTCGAGAATCTTGATTAACCTAAAAGGGTGCAGACGACGAGAAAAGAGATTGCTATTTCGGAATAGAAAACATTTCGCTTCTCGTTTTTTTTTTTTTCATTTCAGCTTGGAGGGGAGTTGTTGGCCTGTTAATCTAGCGCTCACCTGCAGCCAAGAGACTATCTCATCGCTGTGCAGTGAGTCTCAGTGCTATGTGGTTCAGTGGGGCTATCCATTGAGATAAGAATAAAAAAGATCCTGAATAAGGAAATGACTTCTGATGTCAATAATTTCAATGTCAGCGATGGATCAGTGCAAGTGCAACGACTGGCACTCGAAATCTGTGTGAAAGGTTTCGGTGCCTGGCGTGAAAGAGCGATCATGGCCGAGGATCTACGAGCTCGACTTCCGAGTGGCTTCACGCTATATATGTACGACTCGAACGTGTTCGATCTGATTCTGTCGACACGTCGCTGCACCGCCAAATCAGTGCTCACAACAATCGTTTGCCTCTCGCTCCTTTGTGCTCTCTTCACTCCGTGCGTGAAAGCCGTCTCACTTGCTGTTCTTTCCGTCATATCAATCACTATCGGTGAAGCTCTTCATAAATTGCTTATCTGTTTTTCAGTATATATCATCTCTTTTGAGAGAAAAACTCTTAAAGAAAATTCAGCAGTGAGCAGCAGTTGTGTTTCGATTTCATTTACAACTGCTGCGCTGTTCTGTGAAGCCAAAGAGTTCAAATCTATGTAAATGCCGTAATTACACTCAAACTGCGATAATGCTTCACCAACCTCAGATAGCTTGAATGCTGTTTGCTGAATGACCAACAAATCCGCTCAGAATCGTCCCACTCAACCTTTTAAATAATTCACTTTTGACGGTACAATCCTCCACATCAATATTTAATACGTAATGTTCTTGCAGCAGGTCGTTATTTCTCCGAAAAACCTTCCATCAAGTCGAATAATAATTAATTGCAGGTGTTCTTGGTGGACTTGGTGCGTGGGGTGCCGATCTGGATATTATAGTAATGGTAAATATAGTCATGGCTGTAGGTTTAACCGTTGATTACACGGCTCACATTAGCTATCATTGTTTTACAAGCGATCCTGCACTCAACAGTGATGAACGTATCGCACATTCGATACGGGCAGTCGCTTTTCCAACTGTACAGGTGAGGCACATTCAGTTGATCTCTTCTTCGTTCTTGCATCTCTTTATACGAAGCCAAAATCGAAGCACAATACTTTTGAATCGTTTCTGAACAACCTCATCTAAATAAATGCTTTTTCAAATCATTAATATCAGGTTTCAGTAACAACAAAAGGCATTGGCACAGCAGTGATCACAAAAGACAAATAAGTTCATCGCTCACCATTGAATGTGTGGTAAATTCCATCGGTTGTGGCACAAACTTGAGCGATGAGTTGAGTACATTTAGCAATATATAACTGATATACGTGTAAATTGATAAATTTGAAGCTGATCTGCGGTTTTTCTTGGGGAATGCAAGGGAAATGACGTCACACTGCTGATCAGTACAATCTTCATTACGTTGTATTTTACGATAACGTTACGATGTGCAACACAATCTGAGTATAAAAATGCTGCAGATTAACGAAATTTGGTCAGTATGACGTCCAATATAGGAACACTTCTCTTCCCACAAAACAAATTGGTCGATCAATTTCGAGAACGGATACCAACATCCGAAGCAACCAAAATATTTGCATAGATCTCACATTGCTCGAATTTCCACTTCACATCGGGTTGAATCACGGAGAAAACAAATCTTTTATGAACGGTCCTATTTATAGGGGAAAGAGATGCCTGTATATTTCGAGTGCTTTTCAATGGCAACTCGTGAAGGTGTTTAGTGAGGTGATCGCACCACAAAGGTGCATATTGCCTCAAATTCTTTGTTAAGCTCGTTCACTAAAACAGCGCTGCTATACCTTACAGGCTGCACTTACGACATTCGCATGTGTTATCCCACTCTTCTTCTACAGTGTATATATGTACGTAACGTTTACGAAGACGATTATTCTGTGCTCAATGATCGGTTTGATTCACGCCATCTATGTTGTACCTCTGTTCGTCTCAATGATCTGTTACTAGTTGATCTTAGCTGATGGTTATGTGACTCAATCAACTTGTGATCGAGAACCGAGTACATGGTTATGTCACTATATTGTGTTCTTGAATGGTTAATAGCGGTGCTTTCAATTGACGCACTCCTATAACACAGAAAAGGTGTTGCACCACTCCACTAAACGGTTGGCGAGCAGCGTGCGATCGACATGGCGTCTCATATTACCTCAACTTCCATTCGAGTCTACAACAAATGGGTAGCATCGCGCTCACGCTTCATACCGTTTTCTAATGCTCAGTCTTGCGTTCATGTTAAGTGGTAATATAATGGGAATAAAGTCTCCGTTGTAAACGTCACAGATTTTCTACTGAGATGAAAGATGGGTGTTAGGAAATGAAAAGTTGGTGATGAGGTACCATCATGATGAGGTAGCAATGATTTCTTTCACATGTGATTCTAACGCGCTGTTCGAGTTCTTCAAGAGAGGGGATGAGCTGATGTGAAAGAAATTATTTCTGCCCAGATACTTGGGATGCCACAAGAACAGACTACAGAAGCAGCTCTTATTAGGCAGCTTTCATTCGGGGTAATGCGGTCCAATTCAGGAAAACAAGAACTGCAATCAACGAAGAAAACAATTCATCGAAGAAGTGGACGAAAGTCTCATGAAAAATTTGACCGCTTAAGCTAATTGAAGGATTTCCTTGACCGATAACCCCAGAAAGCAAATCTTATAAATGTTTCGATAATTATTCATCAAATCCATTGTGATACTCCCAAAACGAATTCAGTTGAAGGATTGAAGGGCAGCAGAACAACACTGCTTTAGAGTGTTAACGAGGATTTCTTCAAACATTTGCTCATAAGATTATGACATTGTTGTAAACTATGGAACACAATGATGAATCTTCATCGCTTTCTTCATCGATACGACCCCAAATTTTTATTCTGCATTTCTGCTCTTTTGTTTTGTATAAATGCTGTTCTTGTCCCAATAAGTGCTCGCTTGTCCTGTCTTCAAGTTCCCTTGCAATATGCAGCTTTCTCTCGCAATATTCACTCACGTCATGTCACACTTCTGAAGCACTACCATAATTCTGATCGCAGCTTTCATCGTATGCTTAAACTCATCTCAGCGGCGCTTTTAGCTGTGCACATTCAGTGAACACGTACTGTTAACTATTAGCCAAACGACTACACTCGTGATCTCCACGGGCAATGATCTCCAACTATATCACCACTACAAGTACCACAATGCTGAACAATATATAGGATGGTACAATACGGTATACAGCAGAAATGATTTGAATCAAGGTGGGTGTATTCTGCTAGTTTCAAGCAAGTTGTTCGGATTGCACGAAAGGGTAGTAGTTCACCGCTGAAGGCAAGCAAATAAATTCAATTCAGTTCAGTTCTACTCTTTTCAAATAAACGTAGAAAAAAAACGGTTAAAAATGTTTGCAGCCGGACAACTGCAGAGCACAGCTTGAGATAAGTTGCCGTTATTTTAGCAGTAGCCTGGAAATGTATGGAATGTGACCCATGCTTGTTGCACCTTCTGAATTTGCCCTCATCCAGCAACTGTCAAATTAAAAACCAACTGGGCTCTCAGGGTAGCAAAACACTGTTAACAATAAAAATTATTTGAACTTTACTTCACACGAGAAACTCGCAAGGACGTAAATCTCGGCGTTTTATTATAGATCAGTAATTACTTTATTTTTGTTCATTTATAATCTTGGCATAAAGATAAGTGAAATTGACTTGATAAAATAGTAAGAGGAGGTGAATATATGATGAAACTCGAGTGCTAAACAAAAAGAATCGAAAAAGCGAAATAAACTTGCAAGAAGAATGAAACCAGTACGGAATAACGACTAAGGCTGATTGCAACTCTTAAGAAGCAACACCTTCAGACACTCCTAGATGATGTACCACTGGGAACCATCAGAAATCATGATCCCTGTCAAAAAAAGCCTTCCAAAGAACTCCCAGCAAAGTACCTAAATTTTCTGAAAGAGAATGTCTTTTCCAATAAAATGAGTCAGATGAATTTTGAGATTTAACCAAATAAAGGAACCTTCCCGCGTTTCCTCTGCTCCGATCGGATCAATGAATTCAGTCATCGACGACTATTGCAGTTAAGTAGTGAAACGAAAGTAGATGAGCAAAGAAGGCGTTTTAGTAATAGACGGTGGGAACAATGCTGCAAAGAATGAAACAAAAGACAACTGCAACCGGCACTCAACACTCGCATTAATCTTTTCAAGCGTTCATAAAGAATAGCTCGTGCATAAAGCACTACCCAACTTTCACGGGAAGTTGCTTTCTCTGATACAAGTAAATGCTCACTAACTGATGTAGTAAAGCTATCACAGACACAGTGAACCATTTGCAGATTCCAAAAAGTAAACCATATAACCACACACAGCATAACTAAAGTGGGCGTACAACTCTCAGAGATGGGGGAAGAAAGAATAAAAGAGCACACTAACTGAAAATTCCACCGTCGTGAAAAGTTTGACTCTTTTCTGCAGAAAATTCAAAGGAGCCTCCTTCGAGATCTCGACTTGCGCTAATGTCGCTCTTCTTCGTCCCCTACATCCACCACCGCTGTACACCAGTACAACACCGTCATTACCACTACACTTCATCGCAGCGATGTGAAGAATATACGTAACGCTATTTCGAGATATATTTACAGCAAATGACCAATAAAATAATAGGATACAATCAGTGAGCAAAAGTCACAATACCACGACCGTCCAAGGCTAAGAAAGATTCGCAAGCGATTTTCATTGCCTCGACGACTGCGAAATATTCGCCATATCCGAAAACCTGAAAACGAGATACCTTCGAATAAAAGTGGATATTGTCTATGAAAGCATTCAGTGTCACTTATTCATTTTGACACTTTGGCGAAACAAAATGGATTGATAAAGATACAACAACCTGAGGGTGGAGGTCATGGTGGAAGAGCATCAGCAGCCAGAGCTTCAAGTGCAAAGATTATGAGCTCTTTGAGGTGAAGTTTGGAAATGAATGAATTTAAACTCAGCAAGTCGAAATTGGATGCTCAACCCTCGAAACCACACAAATTCAGCAGTTCAATAAGCAGGAATGGTGCGAAGACTACCTCGGAGGGAAAGATGAGGTGCACCTCATTCAAGCAAGTTCCCCACTGCATTTACCGAGAAAGTGAGCAAAGGAATCACGGAAAGATAGCAACTTTTTGCATTCCATTGTGATCTTAAAAAAAGTTAAATCCTTAGGGAGTAATTGATTCGAATACTGATGCTGGATCTCCGTCGTGACACCTGCAAACACCTTCCCGTGTGTGGACAATTACTCGCTTTTTTGTGTGATGCATTCGCTGGTTGCAGCAGTATAAATGAACAACACAGACTGTCATTCAGGGATCGGCATTCCGAAGTGCGCATTACAAGCGAGTGTTGTAAGATGACTCAAAAGAATCTGACTCCCTCCCCAATTCTTTAGCATATTGAAAAATGATGCGTATTTTCTGCATTTATCAACAGTCACAGACGAGCGAGTAAGATTTCCGCTATTAACCATTTCTCAGTCCTGCACAATAGCTTCAACAGCATTGATATCGGCATCACCGACGCTCGGGGATATGGATGCCGGTATGCTCATCGATGCCCTGCTGAACAAACGTGCCACATTATACGCCAAATTGTCTGTCGATGTAGACATAAAAAAGCACAGGAACTGCGGCTTTTATCGAATTCCAACGCATTTGATCAACGTCACGCAATAATCACTAAAATTGAGCTCGCTCATATATTCGTGCTATTACATCGCGCTCTATCTACTCTAGCAGCGAACGTCATAAGTATATGGAAGATCACGGCAATAAGAACGTCCATCATCTCGCTCCTCTATGAGAGATCAAATAATCACCGGAAGTATACCAAGCCGGCGCATGAATGTTATTTTTCAGCTTGTTCCACTAGCCGTTCCTCATAAAGTAACTCATGCTGGCAGACATTTTTATGAATGTTTCAAAGCGTCGATTCGGTCATCCTAAAAAGAACCCGAAAATTCTTTTCCCCTTGAATACTCTCTCACTACGTGTGGGATCGCCTGACTCTCCTTTCAACACGAATGGAAATCGTTACTCTGCATACTTCATGTATTATATCCTCTGTAGAAAGAGTTCTGGAAAGTGACAGATCAGCAGACTAACTCGGCTGTAAAAGAAATCATCCGCGAAGTCGCAAATGATCAGACCTTGCCGGCTGCCGCAATGCAAGTGATGTCAGACCTTGCCGGCTGCCGCAATGCAAGTGATGTCAGACCTTGCCGGCTGCCGCAATGAAAGTGATGATTCCTCTTTGGTGAACAGATAGCGTAAAAACCAGATGCATCACACATTTACCTGGATGGTGAGATAGACATGTGTTTGGATGACCCAGCTATACCCAGCAATGTTTTCAATGCTCAGCGTCTTCTAGCATATTATTAATTATGCCCACCCACGAATCTTTCATTAAACTTTGGCGATTCAAATGTAGCACAAAAAACCCAATAACAAGTATCAACCTTGTGCCGAATTTGAGGTGGATGAAGAGGAAAACAAAGCCAAGCACAATGCATACGCTGCCAACAACCATATATGCTATGCCGAGGAATGGATTCTTTCCACCAGCCCATGACGTTGTGCTTATTATGAACGATTTACGTCCACCAAAAACAGCCACGGGATAATCTGAAATGCAAAATTGCAGCAAAATCGTCTTCTGACATTCGGATTTTGAATCCAAAAACATTGGATCAACGCTTGAAATGAGANAATCAACGCTTGAAATGAGAATCGCCACGACCAAAGTAAAGGATGCAACAAAGTACACATAAGACCTTGCCGTTTTCTATCTAAAGAAACAGAAAATAATAACTGATGTGGCACAAACGAGATTATTTTTTGAGGAAATCTTTGCAATAACGCTACTGGCTTAGCTTTTGGAATCCGCGGGGATCGGAGAATCCTAGTCCTACTCTAGACAAAGTCTAAAGGCAGAGTGAAGGGCAATGGGCGGGTGGAGGAGAGGTCTTCACGGCCGAATCGCATGTTTACGGCGATAACCGGGCTCCATAAGAATCAAACTGGCAACGGCATGAGAAAAAGGCATCACTACACCAAAAGAAACTCACTGCTCATAACGTCGAGGTGGTAGGTCCCAGCTGGCAATCCACCGCTGTAAAAGCCTTGCGACTGAGTGTCATTCCTCACCAGAATGCGATAAAGTTTGCGGAAATTCGGCAACGCTGCGGTCCTCATCCAGACGATGAAATCCGAATTTAAAAAACCGTTATTGTCCGGATCCGACGGATCCAACCGCCATACCTCCGTTTGCCAGTTCGGAGGCTTCACCGTATTCTTTAATCAGCAAGGTTTATCAATGAGCAGCTCTTTTTATCAATGAGCAGCTCTTCGAAATCAATCAATTCTTCTGTAAGACAAATGAAAAAGCACGCGAGACCAGACAGATGTGCAATTTGTCCAGTCGATGCAGCGACCACTAGCACTATTTGAAATTTGGGCCACCAAACAAACTGGATACATGGGTAGTTAACGAGGCACAAGAATGCCTACTGAGATATGTTTTTCGCCAACTCAGCATTCACCAACCCTCTTCAAAAGACTGTCCTCTGCTAC
>JAARMF010002541.1:9196-26616 GCA_022844705.1 Toxascaris leonina
GGGGGGGGGATACTACTGTCTATTTTAGAAGCTTGTCCGAAGAATGAGACGAATTGCTCTGATTTTATATAATCATCGGAGCAGGGCTCACCGTTATCAGCAGTAGTGGTTCCAATGCAGTGACGTGACCTGATTTTATCATTCATGTATTTAAGAAACGCGTCACGGTCACCAGAAAAAATCAGGCGTTCTTCGACAACTTTTTGCATGCCTTCCGGTAATCTTTGGAACAATTTCGAAATGCGGTCATTCTATGTGCTCTTCGCCTGTCTTTCCTCAGGAAATATCGCTTCGGAGCTATACGCTGAACACAGGAAGGCATTTGAGCGATAAGCGCCTTATTTTTCTATAGTGGGACAGCGTTATCAATAACACGAATCAACAGGTCTAAAAATACGACATACATATCTTCTAACCACATGAACCAAAGCCAAGATCTCAGTGGTACCCCAGTGAGTGATCACTGATCTGAGCCGAATCGCAATGACAATAGTCACGACAGGAGGCTGCTACAAATGGCCGAGAACACCCAACAATTTCAAAGCCAACACGGCAATGATCAGTTGTTCCAAGGTTTGGAGTTACAGGTAGATTTTTTTTAAGTGACACCTGCAGAAAGTGACAAATCCAGATAGCTTTTTCCGCGGGTAGACCTATCAGTCAAGTTAACAAGACCACATTCTGAGATAGTGTTGGCAAACTGGAGATTATTCTCAAGGGAGAGGGCGGTGGATGGTTCAGGGATGAACAAAGTGAAGTCTCGGCTGGGCTGTGCGGTGGAACATGAGGCGATAAAAAATAGTCAGGAAGGGTATATGGCAGGTTGGGATCGAGCGTGAGTAGGTAACCGGTGGATTCCGTTGTGGCGCCTAAGGTCGTAGACGGCTGTAGTCGTGGGTATCGACTAGTAAATAGTGGTAGTGGCATTGAGCATGAGCGCGACTGACCACTTGCATTCCACCCTCATTCTTATATTCCGCTTGTCGCTTGCAGTCGATTCACTTCTACCACAACATTCGCGTCCTGACTATCTAGGCTTGGTTATTCGGTCACTTGTGTATTCCACATCATATCAACCTGTTAGGAGGTTTCATTTATGAAGTGCTGCGTTTTTGTGCACTTACATGAGTTTTAAAAAATGCACTTGCCGGAAAGTCCGAGAAACTTAAGTGAACTAAAAGATAGGATTCCCAGCTACGCATACAGAAAACGTTTTGATTCATTTTTGTTCTAGCTATTACAAATTTTACCGGAAAAACTGTCTGTTTTCAAACTTGCCATCGTTATTGTTTGCTAACGTGAGTTGCTTTTTTATTCTGTCTTACTTCTGTGCAAAACTGTCATTCGCAGAAACCAGAAGGATGCGGGTTAAACGAAACAGCAGTGACTTACTGCCAGTTGATTTTTTACTGCCAATCGGTCTTGAAAAATCGTTTTTGTGTTTTTCGCGACATATTTGAGACGTTTTTATGAGGTCCAGCTAAAATATGGCCGGGAAATTGACCACTTTTACTGATCGGATAACTGACCGCAACCCTGTATAGGTTTTTGATCCACGTAGGTGGCCTCCTATGCATTGTGAGAGTCCGTTAGGCGAAATATTAGGGCTAAATAGTGCCTTTTAGCAGAGCTACAATTTGAAATGTTCCCGTTCTGCCTTCCCATCTGTGGCCTTCTCGTATTTTAGCCCGTTTTCTGATCGCACCAACAGATAATATATGGCGTTGAACTCCTGCCTCTTGCATCGCATGTAATACTGGAACAAAGGCTTTTGCCCGAGCTGCACAAACGCAGAGTACTATTGCCTGGTAGTGTCGATGAGCCCATGGTAATCTGGTCGCAGTGGCTGATGGATGTCAAAGTTGCCAGAAGAAGGAACGAATGCACTTTTTTTTTATAAGCCCCCTTCTTTCGCCCATGAGCTATTGCGTGTCGTGATTTAAGAAAACGCACTTCGTTTGCTGTATGTTCAGTCGATCGCATCATGTTTGGAATTATGCACGTAACGGCTGCTTGATGCGCTTCTTTAGATAAGTGGTCTCAGTACGCCACTTTGTCTGCGAATTCTCTGCCTTTCTATGCCCATTTCCACTCCTTCCCTCTTCCCTCTCAGTGCGTCTGCGGCCTCCAATGTGTCTTGCTGAATATTCGTTTCATTATCACACAATCTGTTGTCCGCAGTTTTCCGCCACCGCTGTTGAATGGCTTCATCAGCCGTTATGACTGCTTCATTTGTTCGTTACTCTCCTTTTTTGATGCTTATTATTAGGCACCTTTTCTTTAATTTCAGCGAAGTAGTCTGATATGCTTACTTCGTCTCACAACGGGGAGTGCATTTCAATTTTATTGTGCCCGGCATTTTCATCAGGCTGGACCGCTTCATCACCTTTTTTGGTTCCGAGCATACTAATCCCAACTGTGGCCTCATCATAAAACTATCTGCTGGACATGCGTTAGCATTATTCTTGGTACTTCGTTCCCGGTTCTCGTTGGAAGCCCATTCCCGCTTCCGCATCGCTTAGCAGCAGAGCTGGATAAAGCGCTCGCCTCATCAAAGTTTTCATGCGCTGATGGTGTCCACTCTAATCTACAGATCCTTTCATGACAAGCGAAGTCAGCGAGGCCCTGCTCAGCAAAGTCCTTCAGCCACCAAATAAAGCGGTCGATCTTTTTGTGAGCTTTCATTCGATGCAAGGTTATAAAATATTTCGACTAGAGCGGGACATTTGAACTCTGGAATAGGAGCGTGTGGGCGCGAGCGAGGTCAGAGCCTAACGTTGATCCAATTCAGCACGAACAGGCGTGTTAGAACGTAATGGAGGCGTGCGTGAAGGAAAGATATGACCATTTGCTATTCCACTACTTCGATGAAATGTGCTGTTGTCTGTGTGGGGTCAACGCGTGACCTGTCCACGTTTCCTTGCCTAACAGTGGAGTTTTTTGCACGTCTTATTTGTTTAATAGCTTTTGCCACAAAAAAGTCTATGGAACAATAGCGTCATCCGTTGAGATACTTTTGGCCTTTGATTAGACGCGGAGTTGGAAACGAGGTATTTGCATTTTGATTCGTTCATAGTGTTATGTTTGAGATTGTGATTTATTCAGCTAATTTCTTGCAGAAATTTCTTGGAATCGCAATTAGCGCACAATTCGCATGACTTTTTTGCAGTGCACAATTTTTGCAAATCGCAACAAATTTTTGCAAATCGCAATTAGCGCGCAATTCGCATGACGTTACGATGCCCAAGAATCACCTTTCGAATGGCGCATACCTCACATACTCAGGCGGCAATAGCCGTGATAGGTATGTTGGTTCGTTACTGCGTTAGACTGCAATGCATATCTGCAAGGTTCGTGTCCACATGCTTTGGAACACTTTTCTGAAATGCGGGGTTCCCAAGCAATATCTGTCCAATGATTTTGTCGTAGGGAATTCTTGGAAGAAGGCACGGATGGAAGTACAAATAAAGGAAAAGGATTCGAGCTGGTAAAGTGCAGCTCGCTGAGTACGCAGCACTATGTTGGGATATAGTTTCAAGTTTTGCGACCGGGCGCAAAGTACTTGTCAGGTTGCGCCTTATTCAAAATGAAACTCGCAGTATGTGCACGCTAAAATTTTAAGTTTGGTTGCTGTGAATGATGCAGAACATAGTCAAAAAGCCTCGGTTTTGTTCAACCAACGACTTGTTTAATCCTCGCGGATCTGGCCTTGAATATGGAACGCAAGGCGCAAATGCCTCATTCACAAGGGTAGCACTTGTATAGAAAGTAAGACTAGCAAGCCTCTAAGGGTGGTCCTTCGAAGAGTTGCACTCCGTTTAAAACACGAGTGCATTACGTGCATTACTGTAGAATACGGAGTGGCCCCGAGCGACATTCATCAGACCTAGGCTGATTTTAATCTCTCCGCAGATGTCAAACACCTTTGTGTTCTTTTTTTTGGCCGAGAAAAAGCTTTCTTCCGTTCCTTTTGTGGGAGCTGACGTTTTAGATATTGCTTTGAAATCCAAATGCACATTTTTTCTTCTGTTTATTTCCACTTCGCTATCTCTCTCATGTTATTTTTTAGGCAGTATCAGCACTTTTTCCCAAATCAGTTCAAGTTTTTCTCACCACCTTTGAATTCAGAGGAGAGAAGAAAAGAGTTGAAGGGTATTTTGAAAATGTGAGGTGTTGGTTTCAATGATCGTAGACACACAGATTAGCTTATTCCTTCTCCCCTTCGGTCTCATTCTGGCTGCGCTTTCTGGTTGGGATAGGGCACTAGGTGCAACTCGTAGGCAAAATAATGATGTGGAAGAAAGGGCGAAATCGAAGGGAAAGCGACTGAAGATATGCGGAAAACTGCGAAAAGAAAGCTCAGGGCCTTGTTGTGTTGAAGCAGTGGGTTTGAAATTTGTTAAATAGGCCATCTGATGTTGGTATATTGCATCCTGTAAATATCGCATCCCTAGCTTCAGCGGTACCGGTGTTCAAAGTATCGAGTGGGCATGCTTTGCGCCATCACGCAAACAGAGCTGCGATTGTC
This sequence comes from Toxascaris leonina, assembly GCA_022844705.1. NCBI lineage: Eukaryota > Metazoa > Nematoda > Chromadorea > Rhabditida > Ascarididae > Toxascaris > Toxascaris leonina. Next base: position 13,725 of record JAARMF010002541.1, read on the forward strand.
ACCGGATAATTGTCTGGGCTCATTCGGGTTGCTACAGATGAGCTGCTGCTAGCCCATACTGAATTAGTGGGATGGGAGAGGGGAGGGTTGTAGGGAGGGGATGGGAGGGGGGAGGGGTGTAGTGCTCAGAGTATGTCCTAAAGCGGAACAATTTTGCAGAGTAATGATCCCTGTGGACTCGGCTGAACATGATGAGCCGGCTGCAGAAGCGAGCTCGCTGACGCAGGTTTGTGTCGAGGCACCGAGTTTGAATGCTTCACTAGTTCGTAGACGTTTGGACACGATAGTGGGACAATTACGCAACTCAAAATTGTCCGGTGACATTTACAATCTTCTTGCCTTGCCACTCTTCGCTTTCCACCTGCGTAGATCAAGATGGTTCATTGCTTGTCAGTAACCTTCGTACTGTAGAGACGGCAACTGATCTCGCATCTGTGATCCTACAGCAGTCCTAGTTGTCGCTAAAATTTCGATGCTTTTTCCTCCGTTGTGTAACGTTCTGTTTTTAGTTATATGGGGTGTGATTACACACTGGGAATGTGTTCAGAGTAACGAAAGTGTAGTAATTGCCGGAGATGTTTCTATCGTTCACAGTGACGAAGCAACCTCAGATGCAAAGTTTCACTTGGAAGGGAAATAACGGGAAGGGAAGTTGGAGAAGTGGACTGCAAAAATTGTTCCTTCGTGTGCTAATCTTTGCTACTGTTTTTATAACATAGTTTCGGCGGATGCTATGTTAAATAGTCACAGTGATGATTAAATCGAAGGTCTTTACCGCTTTCCTGTGAAATGCAGTCTTCAAATTCTGTAAACGTTGCACGACAGTAATTGCTAGTCTTGCGGTTATTGAAGGACCTTGAAACCGATGATTTGTGGTTGCATTAAGCATATTTGAATTGAGTGAGATGGCAGAGTTTGTGTTCGTGGTATAGCGTTCGTGTAGACGGCTGTCGCACGATCACAGCATTCGCAAATCAGTGAACCGCCAAGTACTGGTCAATACTGCATGACGTGATGCAAACTGATATTTCCATTCGGCAGTGATTGCAGATGGAGAGCTTTACCACTTCCTGTGGAGCAGTGCCGCGGCTTGGTGATCCTTGTAAAAAGGCCGCTATAGTGGAGAAATAAGATGCTGTAATTATTTACATGACGGCAAACTAAACAGCACGGCGAGTACTGATTGCGTGGAATTCGGAATTTGTTTATACCTCCGAGAGGATGAGGTATGTGTTGTGCTACATCATACGACCGAGACACCGTAGCGACAAATTATTTGCTAGAGAAAAGAGTGCGATGGATATAGCCTCAAAGGACGGCCGGCACAGGATATCGGGTCCACCACTGTCATCCTTTTTTCATCACTTGTCTGGCCATGAAGTCAGTGGTGAGACTGTGAGGTTATTTATTGTGCGCTTTTGCTAGTTTGCAGTGCGAAGGTACCTTATGCTCATTTCTTTTGTGTATTTTCACCTCTTTTTAGGTTCAACTCAGAAGGCGTCTAAGCAACTTTTCGGCATTCTTTTGAGTATAATGCACACTACAAAGTTATTTCCTATATCCTAGTTTACTCATTTATCGATTATATGAGGAGCTGTAGCAATTTAAACATCTGCAACAGTTTGCACTATCTTTTACATTGCTCGCATTTTTATTTGATAACTAAGGCATACCAAGTTGATATTCGTAAGGTTCTAACTGGTTCATTTCCAACTCCTTTTTGCGAAATGCATTCATTGAAGTGAAAAGATGTCTTTTCACATTTCCCTGGGCGATTTCGCTGCACTTGGACCACTTTCTGTTAAATTTGTTACTTATTCCTTTGCATGCAGTCCTGCTAGGAATTTCTCTGAGATTTCCAATTTGGGCCAGTTTTTCTCTTCCTGATGCCACCGACCTACATACCATCACTCGGTGTTAGCTACTTTCTTCTCGTACGTGACATTCCTGTGTTAATGGTCAGTAACATCGAGGAACTGTAGCCTGTGCTTCAATCTGTCAGTGACTTGGTTAGCTAGGCGATGTCTTCCAGTAGTCGTCCAAAGGACTGTGGTTGTTGAGCTTTGGAAGCAGTAGTTCTAAACAAAAGATCCTTCTACAACCTTCGGAGAAAACCTCTACTGTGGGTCTAGTTCGAGATTGAGTATTTTCGTGGTGGATGACTTCCTACAATTCCATGAACACGGCGAGTATTTCGTTCAGAAAACTGAAACTGAAGATGTTATCGCCATGCATTCGCTCCGCTTTTCTGTTCCTGCACCAGATGCTAGCGGCCAATGCCAAAAAGGTGCTGATCTAGCGGCGTGTACCCAAATGCATCTTTTCAATTGTTCGATTGATGCACTAGAGGATTTCTAGAGGAAAGTTAGCAAATTTATTAACCACATAAATTGGCTTTCCATTGTTTTCAGAGCTCTCCAATTTTCCATATAATATTCTGTAAATTCATGTGCTGCTTTCGCGATCTATGATCTGCAGTTGCCACCTTTTAATTCTTTTTACTGACTGGTAGATCGCACAATCCAGTGGTGGAGAAATGTGCGTATGTTTAAAATCGATCAAAATTGGAAACATTTTGAAAATAATTCGGTCAGTTCGAAATAGTCTTTCTTGCGCCACGAGCGCAACGCTGTTTGGGTTGCAGTTTTGGATTTGGCACGTTGTAGAAGAGGATTGGAACTTTTCTAAGTTGGTAAACTTCATTTGACGAAACTTCGCAGCGGCGTTCTTAAGTGCTAGCCGCTGTTAAAAAATTATAAACTAAGATTGTATGTGATTGCGATGTATCTGAATGCAGAGGCCCTTGGAGTTGTACATAAGGTTTTCTTATTTGCTTGTTTTAGGGGCGCAGTAATTGAGGTACAGCCTGTCCCCTTCCCCTACCGCACCCGACCTTCAAACAAAGTCCTGAATTTGCAGGAGCCCCCATTAAAATATACTCGAATATTGGTAAATTAGCTCAGTGATCTTGCAAGTGGTGAGGATTTTCAAAGAAAACGAGCAGCCTCAAAGAGTCTGTTGCCTCAGTCGACGTAAATCCACTAATGGCAGTCGGCTTAGTACTATCGGCCGACGTTCCACCAAAGGCGACACAGTTACTCCCGTCTTCACCTCTGCTGGGTAAAATATTCGTTTGGGATCGCATCCTGTCGGTTAACAATGAGGTTTGTTTATTCTGTTGAATATGCTGCAATTATTGCATCTGCCACTTTTCGTATGAATTATCAATGTTGGTAGAAATGTGTCGAAGCTAAATAAAAGCTCCTGCAGGACAGCGAGGTTTGCAACGTCGATCCTGGAGTTTTGCAGCTCGAATGAGAGAGTCAATGTGCACTGTTCTTTTGTTATGGTCGACATGTTTAGTGATAGTCATCGTAATGTTCTTTCTTTGCCCGAGTGCGTTCAGGTCATAGATTAGTGGGCAATTGCTTAAAGAAATTTCAGCATAGGAATATCTCATATGAAGTAAGTGTTGAAGATGGCTTTATCTTATCGAAGTACTGTACCTGGCGGAACAATTCCAGGCAGTAAAGGATGCGCCACAGCTAATAAAAGCAGTTCGAACAGCTGTGGGAAAGCAAGCTGTTGTAAGGTTGATGCGTGATGAATATTGTACCAATAATACGACGGAGCTGCCATCGCCAAAGCAGGTTGGGAATCTTTTGAGATTTGAGCTAAAGTGGCATAAGGGTGGTATGCCGATTAGAATTCTCGTCTATCGGGTATTAGTATGGTCGCTCAACGACAATTAGTTGTTCTGGCTTATCTGTTGTTCTTAAGAGCCGTTCGGATACTAACAGTGTGGATGCTATGATGACAAGATTCAACACCTCACGAGCTGAAGTTTCAACACCATGCTTTTCCTCGGGGACGTTATGTTTAGTTGAAGAATTCAAGATGGGGAAATGTTATTGCGAAGCGATGATCACAGTATCAAAAATAAAAAGTTAAGATTAGCATGGAATCGCAACTTACATTGTCAGCAAATTGCATTAGCCAGCAGTTGTACTGTCCAGCCTATCACACGCTGGTTTTCATCCCGAATTCTGGTCAGGGCAGCCTCAATAAAATTCGAGCGCTCGAAATATCTGTACTACAAGTACTTCTGAACTTGAGCTGCAAAAATAGAGGAATTCGCAACTTACGAAGCACCTAAAGTGGGGTTCGGTGTGACTAATGAGTGACTTTATCATGCATGTTGGCAGGGCCCTCTGGTGTATGGAACAGGTGTATTGAAGGATAGCGAACAACGTGTAATCGTTAGCATGATCGAAAGCGGTTCGCTGGCAAGCAAAGCGACGAAGGCAGGTGATGTGCTAACAAAGATCAATGGGTTACCTGTCCAAGACAAAAGCAACGCCAAAAAGGTTCTTTGAGATCATCAAGGGTAGATGACGAGCTCTTTATGAATAGGCGCATCTTGATCCCTATTTTTTAGTCGGGATGTTTAATGTCAGTCCTGGACTATGGAGAGATTCCAGTAGTTGATTACGAGTCGCAACCAAAGATATTCGTGTGTTGCCCGAGTGAAACGGCAATTATGAACTACTTCTGTTGTACTGTACTATCGGAAACACTGTAACAAGCACATTTTTTGACAGTTTATTTGATTCTATTTTTTCGCCGAATTTACGCAGAACTCGTTGGCTATATTCGGAATCAAGGATTTGTTCAGATGCTCGTTGATAGCGTTAACAAGACAACTAGCGTGAAGTTTACAATCGAAAGCTTACTACCGGCGACAACAGCTCTCATAAAAGTTGGCGCAGGTTACTACGTCCTTTCAGCCCTTTATATGTTCGAACTTGCAGCTTCATTTATGCAAATTTCGTTTTCTTTTCTCACATTCTTTGGCGTTCACGCGACCTTGGCACAGATAAATGTGTGGAAGATGTTACATTCTCGGTGCTTGCCCTTCATTTTCGTAAGAGTGTGCAGTTCGCGGGAAAGACTTTGTTAGGGTGCGTTGGAATACTCAGAGGAGAGGTTTTAAACATGTTGTACAAAGTGTGATGTTGCCCACAAAGTTTAGCAACCACACTGCACGATCAATGCGCTTAGCTTGCAAAACATCTCATCTTGAAAGCGCTTCGCAAATTGCTACATTTTAACACATTCGCTATATCGCAGTTGTCGCTCTATGCTCAGGTTTTTATGCAAAAATGCCTTCATATGTTTTTTTTGTTTATCAGATTTCAAACACTCAATTCAAGGAATTTGCAGTAGTGGCATATAATGAAAGTGATGTGAAGCCAAAAATATGTGGATGCTGCATTAATGGTTCCAATCCTATGAAAGTTTTTCGTTGTCCGAATTCAACAGCACGATCGGTTCCCTTCCAGTTGTGTTGACTCGCGAAAATCCAATACGAGAAAGAATCATGAGTGAATTCAGCTTGATGGAAGAATCAGCAGCTGGGACTGCGAGTTTTGAATGAACTGGGCGCGAATTCCTTCATTGCTTTAGAGTAATACGTTCATCACAATGATAGAGGCATCACTGTGATGTACTTCACTTAAAATCCACGTTGTCCTCTCTTTTCTCATCGTTCACTATTTTGTTTTACTCGTCCATTGTTTCGCATGTACTCTCAGCCAACCTTCGACAAGTTTTATCGTCACCGTTGCCTGTATCTGCCGCGCCAGCAACAGTGTCCTCTGCCGCCTCGCAGTGCTCCTTTGTCCACACATCTGCACGCGTGGTTGCTGCACCCGCCCGTCCGGTAACAGTTGTATACTGGCTTATTCTTCCAAATCGTTCTATGATGGGTAGATGTGGTGCATCTGTTCCAATGAACTCCATAGTTCGATATTGACGATAAGTGTCGCTTCCCTGTATAGGGTGGTGATATACTACGTTGATCTGGGAAGCAAAGATATCATGTTAGTCATGACTTTAACAGCACATATCGGATCAGGCGTCTTTAAGAGTCTTTCAGCAGCTCAAAGGTGAGAGACCGCTGTTTCGGGAAGCGGTCGACAAGTCCTTCTGCAGCGGAATTCACTTGCATGTCTCAAAGTGTGTCGCCTCCAAAATCCTGCATTGGAGCAGGCGTGCTGCACTTCATCAGTGGCTTGATTCAGCGAAAATTGTTCTACTGAGCCAAAAGCACTAAGTAATGGCTCACATGATTGAATTCTTGAAACAAAAGATGTTAGTGCATAGCTGCGTTTGCATGAATTGGTTTTATGTCACCGTATCAGATGATAGGAGTTGGTTAGGAGTATCTGCTCACTTCCGTGGAATACAGCGTTACAATGCGAAGACCTGAATGAAGGTACCACTGTACTGTAAACTTTAGAAAGAATAGTTGTATGAGTCTGCTTACGTATCTAATTGTTTCTTAGCGCTGAAAACATCGGAGGCAGAAAGCATATGCTCTTTTTGAGGATATTTGGTCAACGGTCCAGAAGGCAACTCAGTCACTCATACCTGTCACTTTAAAAGCGGGCGGAACAGCTCAAACGATGAGTACAGAAGTTACCGAACGGTGGCCTATGTGTTCCGCCAGATGTGCTCGCTACAATGGACGCTCATAAAGAGTTTTCTTTTTTAAACAATCGCAATCCACCCATATTAGAGGCGAGCAGTGTTATTCAGATGCGTGAAGGTGAGCAAATGTAAAAAGCTTTAGCGAAATCTCTCCTATACGGAATGGGACCAGAAAAAGTTTCAGGAGTGTTGTTATGTAATTTTTGTGATTTCTGAGAAGCAGTCTCTTCAAAACGTGGTCACGGGAGGATGATTGGTATTTGAAAGTGTTGATGGTTCCTGTTCGTTCCATATTTTCGTTCCGGATACCATAAAATCTGTCATAGTAGTTTTGCATTATTCCCTAAACCGTGAGTGAATGAACAGCTTATGGAGTGCAAATAAGTATGCAAGAGTCGATAATGCCGCCCATCCAAACTGCTTACTTGTTGTACACCTGTGGCGATTCATGAATGCGTTCAAGTGCCTTCGTTTCAGTTCGTTTTTTCATTAACATGCTCCAATAACTATCCCTAATACGCATGGACTTTGCCTTTGTCCAAATTGTGTGTCTGTGTGTCCCGCACTTTCATTTCAACAGCCACTGAAGCAAGACCTAGAAAAAGTTAGACCTAGTGGTTTAAAAGAAAGTTGAATACTTCGAAGAGTCAGAGTCAAAATTCAAATAGTTGCAGACACAAAAAATTGAATAAAAACTCGAAAAGTAATCGGTCACTTCCGAAAAAAGCTGCAGACACGAGGATGCCCAAAAATTTATGTGCATCTTGCATCATTCAGGTTACAAAACGTTTTCAGACCCACTAAAAGAGCTAGCACGATGCGTGCAGTTCAGCGTCAAATAATGGGGACGGACAGCGAAAATCTCTATGTGCCTAATATCGCATTCATATCTTGCACAAAAGCATTTGCCATCGCCGTCTCTTTCCCCCAAGATGTCTNGAAGTGATTTAGAGTATCGGTCGCTGACGTTCACATTCACTGATGTATTCAAATAGCAAATAAATGACTTTCATCACTTCAAAGAAGTTCTATTTGTTTGTTTATTAATTTATGGAAGCTAGTGAGAAAATAAGGATGAAATTTTGAGGTGTTTTGAACGCTTTGAAGATAGCTGCATTGAAACGCGCTTCTTCAATATTCCTTATTTGAACGACCACCGTTGCAAGGGGGGGGGGGGGGGGGGAGGGACAAAAACACTTCAAGGAACGATTCCCAGGCGCTTTTCCAAATTAGGCTTGCGAACATGGATTATGACCATGTCAATTTTGTGTGTACTTGTCTGTAGTTGCATACGTCTGCCCGGAAGCGAGATGACGGGCATGTAGACTTGATAATTTATCGTCCCCTCTCCCCTCCTCGAGCGTTTCACTGTGACGAAAGAAAACGGGCATGAAATATAGGAAAGGCAATCCTGAAAAGCAGTTGTGGTTTCTTCCGATTAGCTTATTGCTCAACAGTTACAAATTCTATATTTATTTAACTACTTAAAGATGATGGTAGCTCACTTTACAAAGAATTCAGGTTTGGATCCACGATTTGACAGATGAAAATCACCGATGATCTGAAGTAGCGAATCAGATAAAATCGTGAATAGACGTTTAATATACTGACGAATATACTAACGAATGAAGCTGTTCTTACATTGCGACTGCTCATCACAGCGCAGCAAACGGATTTGTTGGATAAATTTCTCTCATTTCGCAGAGTCATTTGGTTAAGCGCTTATGAACGCCTCGAAATGCTTTTTTTTCTGTCAATGCCTCATCTTCATGCACTGGCCAACTTAAATCTCTCCACACCCTCGTATCGATTCTGCACGCATCTTTCTCTCTGCCTTAAAACACAATCATCAAAATTGACAGTATGAATTGCACTATGTGATGCATATAAAACGGTCAAAGATTTTATTCGTATCTGATTTTGATGTCACATTATTCAAGTTCATCAAAAGCAATTTTTAAGCGAAGATTTTTGCAGGCAGCTCGATCGATTAGCATACGAAAGCATTCCGCGTATTTCATTTTTTACTAACATTCTTTGAACCCTGTTGGTCAGCTGAGCGGGATGCAGAGTGTAGATCACATCGCTCCTTTTGACATTATCACCTATTTGTATCAATCGAACTATTCTTGAAGTGCAAATAACCTTCAACACACATTCAACTGTCGATAACTGCAGTGCCCGGATGAGAATGTTCGTGCGACGGTCAGCAGCGTTAATTGTGCTTCAAGAAGGTAGCAGCTCGAGCTTGATTGGTTATTGAGTTGCGACTATCTCACGAAGAGACACATGCGCGTACGCATACAGTATCACAGTATGGAAATTTGCAACTTAATTTCAAATCTCAATTATACTCTCATTTCCTTTCTCACGACGTGAGCGCACTTGCGAGTGCACACAGGTGTGTGCACCTGTATGTCATGTGTATGCGTACGCAAGGTTACGTGGAAAGGAGTGCGTCCATTTCTGGTGTGATTTCAGCATGTGGAGTGAAAAGGTACAGTAATGAAATTTAGTGGTGTGATCTAGGCTGGAATTTGGCGATGTTGATTCCTGGAGCGTAAGGTCATGCGCGAACCTACCCTTTGCAAGCCACAGCTTCATTTCGACTGAGGATGCAGTTGGGCGGAAGAAATGCAGAAGAAAGGAAGGAAGGCAGAGAAGGAAAAAGGGCGAAATGAGTTTCTGTTCCGATGACCTCACACCGGCAATTATCAGCTGGGGTAGAAATTAAATGTTGGCGTTGCACAGCGTTTCCTCATATTCGCTCAAAATGGCATAAAGTTTGTAGGCCAAAGATGATGCAGAAGACTTTTCTGCCCCATTCGTCCAAAAATGGCTATCCACACAGCTCTTTTCGACGTTATAAGGGAAAAATTTTCAGTATATAAATAATGGCTGATGAAGTGGTAAACAAATAGCAACATAAATGATTTCTCCCTTCGCTACTAACGCGTATGAGAAAACACTCTATGGAGATATCGCTGAAACACTTGTGAACATGCACTTATGAATAGTAGATCATCTGAAGTGCTTATAAATGCGCACTTGGATACTTGCCGAGTTGCACGCAAACGGATAACGATGTATGAATCGGAAAGGCGTACATGTCGGTGGCATTTCTGTGCTGTATGGATATAGTGCTAACATATATTGCCCCAAGTGCAAACGATGCGTTGCAATTAACGTCGTCTTGGGGGACTTGCAAAAACGAATTTCACTTCATTTATATGAAACATTGGTCCGAAACTTTCAGAGAATCAGAAACTTTGCTGGAGGAAATCGTTTCTCATCATTTGAGAATCTGAATCCAAAGGCTATAGCATGCCAGAAACGTATTTGTATGAAATATGTATGACACATAAAAGGAAGCAAAAATATGCAAATGCAACCAACTGAAAGTGTCGAAATAAGTTTTTTCGAGACAGATATGAAGTGTCACTCCATTCCCAAAAAAGTTTTCGAACTAAGAGGATGAATTTAGGATTTTCAACGAATTTCTGCGATGACCCTGTATGATGACGGGCTATAAGTCGCCATAGAAAGCATTTGTTCCTCTAAACTGTGAGAAGAGGGAGGTGCTATGTACTGACTGCACTGCGCTGCACGAGTTGATGTTAACAAATTTGCACCAAGAGCAACTTGTGCAAAACGCGTGTACAGAATATTGAAAACAATTTCTTGCAGCGTACTGCAGTGCAGTGATATAAACACAGTATGTTTCGGCTAGGGCACAAGACAAAGCTCCTAATGAAATCCACAAGACAACCGCTCCATTTAAGTGGGTGGCATAGAGTTGATTATGGATCAGCAGCAATCACTCTGAGGCCACGGACACTTCAAATACAACATCAGTTTGCCTTGAAGAGGAAACCACTCGCTAAGAAGCCCAATTTTTATTTTTTACATCGAGTTGTCACTTCCCTCGCCATAATTTGAGGAAGTCGGAATGTTGCTANCGAATTCGCCAATTTGAGGAAGTCGGAATGTTGCTAAAAAACCTTCGGAATCAATGCTTCGATCAGCAGTTGGCCTGTGCATTCTCAAATCTTCAACCAACAGCTGAACTACTTTGAAAAATCCGTCGGAAGCATCGATAGCATTCGGTAAGGCATCGCAAAACCCATAATGGAGATTTCACCCACAAATAGTCTTAGTCGAGAAAGACCCAGGTCTCGGTCGAGAACGTCTTAGTCGAACTCCACTCAACAACGGCCTTAGCTGAGAAAGAGTGAAGTCGTGTCTTCCGGACAAAGTTGACGAAATCTTGGAGGAGCTGGAAATCGTCATCATCCCTAAGGAAATATTCCGTATCGGTTTCCATAATGAGAACAAACAACGGCCACCAAAGATTATTTTCGAGAGGTCTCCCGACGTTACACAGATCCTAAAGCGTTCTGAACATAGCGTCCCCGCACTTTCAATAAAATTTTCATTCACCCGTATTATATTGGCAAGCTTGATGAGAAAAGAAATTCTTATCCAACAGGCATGTCGTTGAACGTGTTGTTGATCGATCCATGCTGCCGAAGTGAAGGTAGTCGTAACGATAAACACTTTCATTGTTCACGACATGCGTATCTTTACAAAATGTTCGCATCAGCCATTGTCCCTTCGATATCTCAGTGTAGAACATAGTAATGTGAACGTTTTCTTAATCATAACAAAGCACTCACTGTTAATACAGCAATCCATTCTTTGATCAAGTTCTACTATCCAAACAAGCACCAACTTCCAACCTCAGGGCCATGCAGTAAGGCTTTCCTGTATTTACTCCATGCAATATAACATGGTCAACAATTGCCCAGAAATGGAGATTTCGCCAGTCGAAAAACAATAAAGCATCGTTTCATTGGGGAACATGATTGTCACCTGAAATAACTCATCCACTCCTCTCAGCAGTGATGGTAACCGGCCGACCAAAGTTGAGCTTTTCAGTTTTTCAGTCGTAACTTGATTTTTAGCAAATGGCGCTGGCTGGTCTTAGCTGACCGACGTCTTAGTACGTAATCGCTTAATCGATACTCCGGTCGCAGCCGAATGGTTTCAGCTGGTCACTCACTGTCACCTTTCCACCAGCACAGGATTTCTCAGTGACAGGAATCAATAAAAGCAAGACTTGACTGGAACTAATGTGTGTTACCAAGTGCTTTCTTTAAAACTGCACGAAACAATTATTGTTGCAGATCTCTTGAAGGAACGAATCAGATGTGCCATTGCAATTGAAGACATGCACATCACTGACGCTTCGAATGCCTGCAATGAAGCGCGCTTATAAGTGTGAGAGAATGGTGCAGCTAGTATAGGAGAAAATATGAGAAGTACCTTCATCAACATCGATTGGTGGACCACCAGCGAACACCTTGCGAGAATATATCTCCGATCCTGGTTTGTAATGGTAAAAGGGCTCGGACTTGATCGCTTTGTTGGAAATAGGCAGCCGAGTCTTCACACTTTGAGTCGAAAGCAATTACCTGTTCATCTGACACTTTCGGCATTTCGACGTTTATTCTCTGGTATGAAATCACGTAAAGTACTATTTTATCTGGAGCATCCACAATGTTTTGTCTGGAACTTCAAAACGAGAAACGTCAATAAACTATCAGTTCTGTGTCTCTTAAAATTACTAACATATGGGATGAATTGCCTCAGGTGCCAGTATGCCACGTCAGGTGGCATCAAAAGCCTTAAGGTGTACTTCTATTGAAGAAAAATGCTCCCAAAGTGCTCTCAGTTTGGAGAGGATGGGAAGATGGAGCAAATGCAGTTTGAAGAGGATAATTTAGGCAAGCTCAGGAGGAACCGATGCGGGTTTTCTTCTCCTAAGCTAAATGAGCTGAATGCCCTTTCATATTTCAATTCATGCAATTCAATTCAATTCAATTCATATTTCAACTAATCTTCAATTAAAGCCGCATTCTCCCTAATTCAGCCAAAGTAAAACGAAAATCTGACCGGTGCAAGGTGTATGGAAATCTATTTTCATCTACGAATGTTTGCAGCTCTTTCTGAAGTTGAAAGATTAATGTGAAATAAGATAATAGGGGTTACCCCATGATACAGGTTACACTTGGCAAATTTCGCGGTCCCAGCTTCACTGGCTCCTAATTACAAACCACCGGACACGCAGACCACAGATGCAGACATCTTGGGGGAAAGAGACGGCGATGGCAAATGCTTTTGTGCAAGATATGAATGCGATATTAGGCACATAGAGATTTTCGCTGTCCGTCCCCATTATTTGACGCTGAACTGCACGCATCGTGCTAGCTCTTTTAGTGGGTCTGAAAACGTTTTGTAACCTGAATGATGCAAGATGCACATAAATTTTTGGGCATCCTCGTGTCTGCAGCTTTTTTCGGAAGTGACCGATTACTTTTCGAGTTTTTATTCATTTTTT
>JAARMF010002544.1:0-15738 GCA_022844705.1 Toxascaris leonina
TTTATTTATTTATGAATCTATCGAAGTTGCCTTAATTGTATATGATGACAGGCTGAATATATCTAATGAGTATTTTGTATGAAAATCATTTTCTCAATCGTTGATTCATGCATAATTTAAAGCCTATATTCTCTATAATCCCCTCTTCACCGTCCCTCTCCCTTTTTTTCGTCCATAATATCTCATAACTATGAGTAGTAAGTGTTGGAGAATTATTTAGTATGACTAATTGCGATTGATTTCGAGAGTTGTTGCCTTTACAATTTTGCCTCTTATCTGCTTCTTTACAACCAAGTGTCAGTCGTTTTTCTTCGCTGCTTGAGATTTCGTTCATTGTGTCATCGCACATAAGTTTTCGGCAAAAAAAAAACTCACGCAAATCGTATTGTTATAAATGAATTTCTCATAAGTATGAAGAGATAAAAGTAATTTTTTTAACGATGAGAAGTAATCGTATGCTCAAATAAATATATAAATTTGCAGCTGCTATAAGTGCTTCACCGATGAGCAGGCTCTCTTGGAGCATATACCCAAACACAAAGAGTCGAAGCATTTAAAGGTTCCGTTTCCGATAATTGCTCGGTTCGTAGTCTCAGCGAAAATCTTCTTTTTTCGCTTCATCGATTCGCTTCCTTCAGTTGTTTCATTCGAAATTTTCAATATTCTATTCACATTTTGAATTTATTGCTACGAAAAAAAAATTGAAGGTGTGATCGTCATTGGGCTATTAAATGAATTTGCATCTGATCGAGATGATGGCAAAATATATGTCGAAAAAAAAATTCGCATAGATCTATCTGTAAGCGTTCATTATTGTTTAATTCCTATCATCATTCGCAAATCATTTCGTTGAGGAAATTCCTCAATAAGAGAGAACCTTTCCATACCTCTTTCGGTAAAACTAAAAACTCCCTATCACGATCATCATATCAATTTTTTGCCAGCAATAAAGTGACCCTCCTAAAAGCCTCTTATATCTCCCAGAATTAAAATTAAATATTTTTTTTCTTCATCTGTATCGGCTAACGCAAGGTTTTCAATTCATAAATATACTCTTTGGATTGTTCTTTAGACAATTCGAATGTAGCGATCATTCACTCAACTCATCCACTCATTTCTTAAAAATTTCCATTATTATTCATTTGCTCTCGTTAAAGAGAGACACACTATCATTGAAACCTGTTTCTATTTCTAATGCCGTTAAAAATTACCACACTTTTCGTACTTCGTAGAAATACAAATTGAACAAAGAGCGATAGGGAAGAAGGTCTTTTTTTTTGTCTCGAAGAGAACATACAAATGGAGAAAAAGGATCGTAAAGCGAAATGGAGCGAATGATTATTTCGAATGTTAATTAGTTTCTCTGAGAACGAGAAGATTTGGAGGAGCGGGGAAGGAAGCAGGAGTGGGGAGGGACAGTTTTAGAAAATCTTCCAGGAGTTTAATACTGCTTTTGCATTTATCGTTGAATTTAAAGTCTAGTTCGATCAATGGTAATTCCTAAAATTAGTTTCTCAATACTCGTGGATCTCGTGGATCTTTTTCTCGGAACCATCATCCACAATTCAGTGGATCGGAAAAAGAGTCATTCATGTGCGATCGCGTGTGTTGCGCTCACCTGTGTGTGTGTGTGTGTGTGTGTGTGTGTGTGTGTGTGTGTGTGTGTGTGTGTGTGTATGCGTGTTGTGCCTTTGCGTGCGTTTGCGCCTGCGTATGCGTGCGTGAACGGTTGCGTACGTGCTTTCGTATATGCGTGCCTGTGTGGCGTGCTCATATTTAAGCGTCTGTGCGCATATGTGTGTATGTGTGCACGCTTATTTATGCGTAAGTATGACATTTGTGAGGTTTGTATGCGAAGGTAAAAGCGGTTATTTTGAGGCAACCAGGCAAAGTTTTCAACCGAAGCATATCGATGTGTAATTGCAGGTGCATATATGTCCTTATTGCGGCAAATCGTACACACAGCAAACCTACTTGGCAAAACATATGACAAAACATGCCGACAGGCGGAATATGTAAGTGCTCATGAAGACCGTTTCTCAACATTCACTCCTTGCACCATATATATTCGGTCGTACCCCATCCACTAGAATTTCCCTTGCGCGGTTGCAGCCGAATGAAGTTACGAGTCTGCAGTGGCGTCCCAAATAAGCCGTTTATGAGTGGAACTGAACCATCATTCGAGAATCGATAGCTAATGATATCGAAATCCCGAACGTTGGCCACGAGATTTTTCGCGATATAAGCTGACAATGCTCGGGTATCTAGCAAGCGGTCATGACGACCGTTTTTCGCTTCTTTTTTTGGGACGGTTGCTCTACTGATAAAGGCACTCATGCTGTTTGGAGAGAAAGAACATTCATGCTGTTTGTAGAGCCATTTCCACTGGCAGAATTTGGAGGGGAATTGATTTCTGGAAACAGTCATTCATTAATGCCTCCTTTGGAACACATCGACGTTTCACAAAGCACATACTGCATGCCTAACCGGACAGTGCATGACCTTCAAACCCAATTGGTGACACCATTTTCTTTAAAACTGTGAACTGACTTTCTGCAGGAAGCATTGTTTTTATTTCTATTTTTACCTTTCTCCTGCATTCAACAGTACTACTCCCACAAAACGTAAAAATATATCGGGAGATAAGCTGCAACCCCTGCAATAAGGTGACGGAAAATGTTTCAAGCTCAAAATCAGCGTTTCGAGAAAGAATGAATTTCTTAGGAGAATTGAAGTTGAAGAAGATGATAAATAGTTTCTTTTTCAAGCAACCTTAACTGTATGAGTGAGCGCACTACTGCAGCCCTCTTTCTATGCAATCCCATGAACGCAGTGCTTAGTGTTCATCGCTATAGCAAGATCAATGTTACTGAGGATTGCAGAAGCAATTTTGTCGAAGGGCTCGAAGGTCTGAACGCATGGCGTAATGATGCATCAACGGCTCCGTCTATGGCCGCACATGGTATTCCCGATCTCACTTCGGTCACACAACCACAAATTGATTTCAGTGAGTTTTCGTTCTGCTTTATTTCACTCCCTTCTTTTGCATTTATATACCAAATGAAGAAGGGAACCATCACTGAACAGTAAAGCGCCTTACTGATGTACATAAAGCTCTCGAATCCTGGATCATATTTAATTCATTCAACGGTGTTTCAAGCTGCGTTGACGACCATTGAGGCTCATGCTAACACATACTCAGTAAACGTGTTTTCTATTGCTTTCCTACTGAGTTTTAATGCCGAGATCAATTCGCTTAATGAGCTTAGCTCTTAGCGTATTGATATGCATATATGCGAATTGCACATCAATAAGATGATGCTTCATCTGTGTGAAAGTATCTTACGAAATCATTCACCTCGGGAACCCGTCGTAGATTATTCTTCGTTGGAGTGTTTGCTCATCTCGACTATTATGTTGCCACTTAGTCGCTGAAGGGAACGGACTAACGTTTTGCAAGAATCAAATCAACTTCTAGGAAAATCGAGTGTTTTTTCTTTCAACTTTTCGATATATTCTTCAAAACAATTTAAAAAGTTCAGTTCAATTCGCTCAGAAACACTTCCACTTTCATATGTTTTGTTAAGTTTGCACTTGCTAAAGAATTACTACGGCCATATCACGTATGGCGATGTATATCGGTCGATTTGTGAGCGCGAAATGTTTAGCTTCGAATTCACCAGTTAGAGTCATATAAGAATTAGCGGGAAAAAAAAGATATAATCTATATTATCAGTTGACCAAAATGTAGGATTTTAGTCGTATCCGTTAAATACGAGAAAAATTCTAAACACTTCAAAAGGTCGTTAAAATTTACTTATAGTTGAGTATTTTTTATGACCGGTCATTCGGGTGTTCATAAGAGAGGAAAAGATAATTCGTTGATGCATCAAATCGATTGCTTTTTATAAAATATGAATGCATCGGCAAATGTTTCATTTCATTTATTGACAAATTCTGAAAACAATCGGTTGTTGAGCGAAACTATAAAAGAATATAGCTATGCCGCATCATTTAGTTTACTTTTTTTTTCATTCTTTTTGCCCCGCTCCCCCTCCTCCCCCCCCCCTCCCACTATATTTATCTCTCCGAAACAGTCATCGCTTTTTGATATGTGAAGTGATGATTATTTCACAGATTTCTAAATTTTTTTTAATGGAGTTCCCACTTCGTTATGAATCGAAACGTTGTTCGACGTGATCTTCTAAATTGAGAGATTTATTTCGATTGCTTTCGTCACTAATAGAATCTCTTATCTCAACGTTAAGGTTGTCTACTCGTTCATATCACAAACTATAGCGATGTTGATTTAGAAAATTTGTATTGTGAAGCATTTGATGCGTTGAGAATTACTCTCATATTTGAAAAAAAAAAATGGCATACTTCTTGGAATTCTTTCCTACAGTTATGCTTCCTTTTCTTTTTTTTTTCTTCTAGCTTTTCTTTAAGATTTACTATCTTTGAAAATTTTCTTTGGTTCATTAGAAAGGGGAAATTCTCAGCGAAATTATTAATGCCTTTAAAAATAATGAATGCCTCTACGTTAGATAATATTTATTATTCGATGAATGGATCCCTTTGCAAATTTTATAAATTCGGCAGTTGTTTTTTTTTTGCTCTTTTTTTTTTGTTCAACATGCTAAATTAAACTTCTTGTGGAGTAGAAAAAGTGCAATAATGCTATAATGCTCGATCTCTTGAACAATATAGCTTATGCTCGTCTCATAACTATCTATGCTGAGCAGTCTAGTGTCTTTTTTTTCTGGCACCGTTTTTATTCATGTGGAGTATTTTATTGCTGAGATCAACCTTTTTATGTCCATTCAGCTATATCAATTACGATTGCAGAATTACATTTTATTGAGATTATTTTTTTCCTTTCTTTTAATTGTCATATGAAATTTTCCATAGATTGTTGAATAATTTCCTCATTTCGTTTAGTTCGTTAATACATAAAACTCAATAATTTTTTGCTTATCGAAAGATCAATTTACATACGTGTCCCTTTGAAATATAAATCATATATCTTACTTTACAGCTATTAGTTTACTCATTTCGATAGGTTTGCTTACGATAGCCTTATATACGGTTAAATAAGATTCATTTGCAAGTTTATGCTTATAAGAAACTTCACTATAGAGAGTGTAATGAGTGGAAATAAAATTGGATGAGATTTGTTTTCTTTGGGTTATTAATCGTACGAATGGAAAAACGATAGAAGGGGGGGGGGGNAGAAGGGGAAGAGAGGAGCAAAGGAAGAGAGAAAGAAAGAGAATTGCATTTGAAAAATGTTCAAAAACATTTTTAGTATGTGTTGAGCGAGCGATAAGAGCGCAATCATAAAAGAATTCTTCTACGGTAAAAAGTGATGGAAAGAAAAAAAAAAAGAGAATTTCTTTCAAGTGCACCAAGTTACGGTTGTGGAACACGTTCCGCTTGCATATTCTTCTTGCGCACTGTCGAACCACTCGGCATCGTCGTTACGATGTATACGGTATTCGCGTCGCTTTTGCATCAATCAATGAAATGCCTCCACTTCAACGATATAATTTTCCTACGCCTAAATTATTCGTCATACCATAATTTAGCATTGGAATAATAAGGGATGGGGGGGGGGGAGAGAGGGAGAGGGTAGAAGAGGGAAATCAGCTGATTCGCTTCATCATTGTTCAAGAAGAGGACAAATAAAAGAGTGGCGGAAAGTCGATTCATTGTGAAAGTCACTTCTCGATCTATCCATCGTCCAACCGATTGCATTGGCGAATCCTTAAAAACGAGCAACTTTAGGAGCTTAATCAAGCGTATATAACGAATGAATTGGGAATCGAGTGAAAGCAAATGAATCGAAGTCTTCTTAGAGGAGCAAGAGAGCCGCTGAGTACTTTCGAATGTGTTTATGTTTGTTGGTGGACTACGACGGATGGGAAGCAGGGAAGCCGCACTCCGCTGACAGAAATTAATCACTTTCGTTCGCCCCAAAAAAAAAAACCCAAAAAAAAAAACAAAAAACGTCTGCTGTCTGGCCGCGCAATGCGCTGTGCCGCGTTGCTTAAACTGCTTCAAAAAATGTCTGCTTATTGCTTTGTTTCGCAACGTTTTCGCCCGCTTCTTATCGTCGACGTGCGTTTTTTTCTTTTTTTTTTTTTTTGTTTTCGTGTGCTTCACCATCTTTTCATTTGCTGTTCGGCAGACTCCAATTTTTACATGCTATTTTCATAAGTACTGACGAGTCGTTGTCTGTGTGTGTGCGTGTGTTTTATGTTGTATGTGTCAATGAGATCACTTCAAGAGGCGCCACTTCCTCGTTTTCCACTCCTTTTCTGCCACCGCTGTGCTCCGTCTTCTTCCGTTTGTTTTTTCCTCTCCATTTGCGCGCCATAATCAATTCTTAGTCTGATGCACACAAAATGCGAAGCAAAACTTTTTGAGGGATCGGAACCTTTGACATCATTTTTGCAAATGCGTGTTCGTATAGAGCGCCTATTGAGAGCATTTTTTCTTAAGAATCTGAGATCCACTGTAGGAGAGGGTGAGTGAACACATGCGAGGAGAGAAAGGCAGAGCTGCATCTGATAATAATTTTAGAGAGAATGTTTTGTTAAGTACGAAAATGCGGAATTAGCTAGAGAACTTTGCCGAGGGATTTCTGAGACATAATCTATATGTGCACAGCTCATGCTTTTCCTCTTATTCAAATTACTCCGGAAGTGGGGAATGTCACGTTCAAGCGACCTATAAACTTCAACCAACTTATTTCGACTTACAATGACATGAGTTGGCCGAAGTTATCCTTAGGTGTAAGTCGAGTTATATAGCAAGGTGCAGCGCTAAACCTTTCGCATCTCTGAGCAAAAGACTGGAACTTCTAAGGCTAAGTTCAATCGATTGAAGTTCACAATATGCCGTAGCTGATGCTTATATAGCCACCCATATGAAGCAATTATTGCGTATTTATTCGAGACGATTCATACAAATTTCTATGA
This sequence comes from Toxascaris leonina, assembly GCA_022844705.1. Taxonomy (NCBI): domain Eukaryota; kingdom Metazoa; phylum Nematoda; class Chromadorea; order Rhabditida; family Ascarididae; genus Toxascaris; species Toxascaris leonina. The sequence goes on from JAARMF010002544.1 coordinate 6,984, forward strand.
GAAAAGCGGCATTTCGAAGAGCAACTTGAAGTTTTGTTCGGCAATTTTAGGTAACCAATCGTAACGATCTATATTTTATGCTGAAATTTTTTCTGATATTTGCAGGTTTTGTTCTTGGGGTAATTTTTTTTTGTCTTGGGAGAGGGAAGGGGCAATTTTATCGTAACGACGAAGTAGTGTGGAATACAATATTGTAGTGTATGAATACATGGCAATATGAAGCGTGAAATAACAGGTAAAGATAAGGTGGTCGCTCTTCTTATATCTCTTTCCTTCTTTTTTCGCCGTTTCTTTTTTCTTTTCTTTTTTTTCTTTTTCTTTTTTTTCGTTCATCTTCTCATCTCAGTAACATTGATCAGACTCAGGATAAAATTCAAAAAAGGTTTAATGAAGTGAATGCGTAATAGTGATTGATTAAGAGCACCTTCAATTAGTAGAGCGTCGATTTTTCAACGTAATGAGAAGAGTTTCTGTTTTATCGATGAGATGAAGTTTCGTTTCCTCGTTTATCCCTTCAGAAGAAGTTTTATGCGAGATTAAGGAGAAGCTTTGAAATAAGCTTCCTCAAAATGAAACGAAACAAAAAAAAACAACAACAAAAACGATCTCATCTTGGGAGAAGGCGTGCTCGAAAACTCTTCTTTTGGTGCAGAAGAGATCGATGAGGAAAAAATCCGTAACAACGAGTACCAGTTACGATCGTTGTCGTCTCATATCCAAGTTGCTTCTATTATAGTGTGCTAAGAAAAGTCAATATGATGAATTAAGACTTGCACAAAATCAACTTATCATTCAATCAAGTTCATCCACTCGTATTCTCGTTCGATAATGAGCATGAGGAAATATATGCTGCATATAACAATTTCTTGCAACTTTATCCTCAATGAGTCGACTATTCAAGCGTCATCGAAGTACGCTATGAGATGTCATTTGCAGTAATATCTCATTAGACTCTCAAGATCGTTATTAATACTCATAATTTAAAAGTACTTTCCGCATATAAAACTCATAATTGCATCCGTTTTTCTTGTTCCCATTCGTCCAGATTTTTTTACTTACTACTTTTTTTGTCTATTATCATAAAAGGTTTATATTGTTATATTTTGAGAATGACGGAAGTATGGGGCAACTTGATGATTGTTACAATGTTATAGAGTAACTCAGCGTAAGAATTTTATGTACCGAGACCTTATGAACATCTTCGTAAGGAGCTACTTTGGAACGTTTAACTAGGTTGAATGAGATCCTTTACAAAATGCTGAAATTGGATCATTTTTCCGTAATTCTTTTTTTTTTGCACATTGAATTCATTCACTCTGGCACATACTGAAATGGTGGAGAAATTTTTTCGATATGAAGAGCAGCTTCTTTTCTGGATTGAGCTTATCAGCTTCTTTTTCGTTTGCGGATCATAGAACACAGAGCGATCCTGGCTGAGGCCATATTCTTACTGTTTTGGTTCCCATTTCAGAATCGAATGCACATTTGTGAAATGCGAATCATGCAATTTCTTGATTTGATCGCCGATTTCAGGAATCGGCGCTCATTATTGTTTTTGAAAGTCGCAATGAGGTTGAAACTTTTTTGTGATGACATTTATAGGTCACTTCAATGCGGGCATCCAAGCATCAGTATTATCGGCTGCTAATCAGAGTGCGAATAGTTCGACAAGCAACTGTACGTACCCGAGCGCATCGGCGGCGGCTGCGAATCAGATGATGGTCAACGACCCATCGGCGTTTCGCCTTAACATGGCGGCTTTCGGTCGCACATTGGGCACTTCGCGATCCTACTTCCCTTTCGATAATCCTGCGTTTAAATCCGAAGCACCGAGACCGACAGGGTACGTGCTTCACAACGACAACCCGACACCCATGAGAGGGTACATCTTTCTCAGTTACTCTGATTTATTGACGGCATTTCATAATCACTTACCTCTAGCTTGCAAATAATCATGTGGCCATTCTTGAGTTTCCCATTATTTTTTAGGGCTTTTATTCAAGCTTATGGCATCAAATTACCCTTCGGTAATATGATGCACGAAGAAAGTTTGTATTATTTTATGGCTTTCACAAAATGTTGCAAGGAATTTTTGCGTCATCAGATCTTATTCTACGCATCTTCCTAGAAGTACTGATGTGATATCTCTTCGATAACAATGCGAAATGTCTGACATTACGAGTCGATGTTTTCTATAGCCAGTTTGCATAATGCTATCTCTCGTGAGAGGTTTACTAACTTCTTTTACCTTCATAACTATTACTTTCTTCATTATTTCCTATAAAATTGGGGCATAAATTTGCGCATTGAGGTACGCCTTTTCAACTGAAAAAAAAACTTTTGGTCTATTCCGGACTTCGCGATTTGGCGATTTTCTTTTCAATACAGCAAAAAAAAAAAAAATTGATGCATTTCAAATCATTCGATATCATAAAGCGGAATCTTCATCACTTGCCTATTTTTTTATTGTGTTCCTTATGCAATTGTAAATCGAAATATTTCAATCAAGCATTTCTTTATATTTTTCTGTTTTTTCCATTATTTTTTTGCCATTATTACCTTTAACAATTTGGTAGAATTTGCTTAGCTGCAACGAAATATTTGCACTTAAAATGCTTTATGGTAATATCTACTGAAATATGCAAAATAATTTCAAAAAAAAAATCGCAGTGAATCTTTGAGAAACATTTCAAGTTTTTTACTCATTTTCTATCATAAAAATGTGGTCACACAATGAATATTGCGTGGAAAATTTATTTTTGCATTTATCGCGTTTTTTCTTATGCGTCTATTCTTTTTTTGATGAATTTTTATTCAATAGGCTAACGGAGAATTATATCTTTTAATTTTATGTTGAAAATAAATGTGATACATTTTCTTAGAAATTCTTATTCGACCAATGGATTCTTATAGAAATTTATATGTGTGTGTTTTTTTTTCAATTCGAATAATTTCAGCTTCAATATGATAACACCGCTGGAAAAGATCCAATGCTACACGCAGCAAACGTCTACAGCATCCAGTGTTCAAGAACAGCAGTTTCAGAATCCGATGCTCAACTACAAATAGGACGTTGTTCTGAACGGGCAGCAGCTCTACACGACCATCTGGGGCACAACAAGGGTGCTTTTTTCGTTTCTTGTTCCACATTCCTTGCTCTGTACCAACTATACAACAATCGAATTCGACGCTGATTCGAATCCGACTCAATGCATACATTTATTACAATTGTGGTTAAGAGGTTGTTTTATTGATGAGTATGTGACATGACCATCGAAAAGAAAGGGTAGAGTGCACAAGAAAAAAATTCTGGCAATGTCGACTCCAAAGGCAATTTTGTTCTTTATCTAAGAATCCGCGTAAATATTTTAACCATATGTAAGGAATATTCTTCCATCGTCATTGTGTTATACTATGATTTCTGGATATATAATATGGCACAATAGTGAGAGATCAATAAGAGGGAAACCCTGATTTGCTTACGAATTAGCGTCGTTCGGTTGTTAAGCCGGTTGCCCCCATTAAGCGGTTAATTGTTTGTTTTTTTTTTCTAAGCGTGGAGCTGACGTGTACTGTAGTCTAAGAATCGCTTTACTTGTTCATTGCCTTTATTTCGTTGCGGGACCAACGTCTTTCTAATCGTTCACAACGAGCGCTTGGCCCTAAGACTCCTTTCTCCCAGTTGTTGATTCTCTTGTCGGCGTGTCTTATGAGCGTCGACTCTAAACCTTTTCTTTATTATGTTCTCTTCTCCTCGTTTTATTTCTCTATTTTTATCATTTTCTTTTAGTTACTCGTGCACTTGTGTCGTTTCTTTGCACATGAAACAGCTTATAAAGCTGCCTTACATCGACAACATAGCAATACAAAATAAACCGCCACACTTTTATTAATATGGCGGTAATGGAATATGGAATTCATTGAGATATTTGAAGAGATCGCCACATCTCTTTGTAAGTATTGTCATGCTGGCGAATCCATTTGTACTATATACTACTTGTAGTGTACGCTCTAGATAGGAGTCTTTTGAATTAGTCTCTGTAAATTTGAAATTTTCAACTTGAGAGGAAATGCTAATTACAGAAATAATTCGTTGTGGAAATTCCTTGATCATTCAACTATAAATGATGATTTATAGGTGAGAAAACTCATTAACTTATGTCAAAAAACAATATGATCATTTAGGTTTAATTGCAAAAAGATTGGTGTTGTTGAGAGAATTTCTCGCGATCAAATTACAAACAAATAAGCGATTCAATGGAATTGCACTTATAGATGCTTGAAAAATCTTTTCTAAAAAAAAAAAAAAAAAAAATCCAAGTTTCCAGTTCTATCGACGAATTTCCAAGAGACTATCATTTCTTACTGACAATACTCAGATGCATTATTAAATAGTACATGACATTACAATGGCAATTCTTAGTGGGACTAGTGCACGTGATCAGAAATTTTCAGAGATCTTTCTATGGTTCTTCTCTTAAGTGACACAGTTGATTTTCTCTTAGTGATATTGCGTTTTTTTTTGTTTTAGTCTTTTGAAATAATTTCCGGTTGAAGCGTTCACGGTGATTCCGAGTGAGTGATTTGCATGATAATGTTGACGTATTTTGCTGATGCGGCTGCTTTCATACATCTTCACCACGGCCTTTCCGAATCCACTTCGTTGCTCCCAGCTCTTTTTTTTGTGTTTTTTTTTTATTATTATTACTATTATTATTATTACTATTATTATTATCACTATTACATATGTAAAGAAAAGAAACGATATTTAATTATTGCATTGTATATGAAACATCCGTTGAATATTTGAACTACGAAAAAATGTGTTATAATGAATGTTATTAGAAATGCGATAATTTTTCGTTGTGTTGAGATGTGAAGAGTGAAAAAAAAAAAAAGAAAGAAGGAAGAAAGAGTGTGCGGACTCTGTATATATGGTGTTATATTCGGAATTTATGTTCATTAACGAATGTCACGCCTCGATGCACAGTGTCTTTGAAAAAGGCCCATGTTGCGTGAGTTCGTTCTTCTGCGAGTTTCGTATCTCTAAGGTACACTCCGCTGGTAACCAACTCGTTCCACTCGTTTAATATAAGTGATTGATTCTTTTTTCTTTTTTTTTCCTTTTACATAGGAATTTTCGACTTGAATAGCCGATTTCTAAGAAGTTCTACAACTTCATTTAGGCATTATCCGGTTCATAGAGCAAAAATGATGGTATTCGTTTTGTTAGAGTATTCTATAGCATTGAAAACGTTTTGTAACAAACGAACTTTTTGAACATTTTACTACGAGCCGTTATGAATTATAGCTAAAACAATACAAATGATTTTCATGGGTTAGCGTAGCATTTCATTGAAACTGCTATCGTCATTCAATCATCTTCTGAAAATGCCTCCACTGTGACAAATGAAAATGACTCGTTATGGACAAAAAAACAAATAATTGACATATTTTACTCAATTATTCATCAATATTTATCATAGCTACATTGCCTGTCACAATTCAAGGGTATAGCTATCGGGTAAGGGTATGCTCAACATTTTTATCGAGATTAGCGCAAAATAATAAATGAGATGAGGTGACGAGTTGGTTACTAGGCCCATAGCTGCACAATAATTTCACCGTCACTTCGCTAAATTTGATCGCATTTTTACGGTCATTTATTCATTTTTGTGGGGCACGTTGTCGTGGATTTGACGCTTGCTCGGATTGGATGTTCTATGCGAAGGAAATGGACGGTGAACGCGTTGCGTTGGCTTTGGTGCCGGATGATGTTGAAGTGGCGCAGTGTCAGACACTGACTAATGATGCCCAGTTCTCGCCAAGAGTTAATTCTTCACAACAAGCGGCGAGCGTTCAAAACGTACGTTTATGTACATTGTTGACGCCAGTTTGCGCATTTTTTCTCAACTTTGATTAATAAATTCTATTGCAACACTTTTGCAGTGTTTCTCGCAACTTTTCTAGCATTTCCCATCACAATGCAAATGAACTACATTGTTTTTTGCAATTGCATCAATTGATGCATCAGTAACTCAGCATCGAATTTCCCACTTCGAATACGATCGCAAATCGACATTCGTCCATCAGCTTTCCGCTTTCCTATCTCACCGCTCACAAGTGTTTCGCAAGGGGAGTACATGCAGCAAAAAGAGCTAGAAATTTTCGAAACATACTCATTATTATTTTACCACGTAAGAGTATGTTAGACGCTTCAGATTTGAGGATTAAAAACTGATAAGCTATAGAAAAAAACTTTGTAGAAAAGAGTGGGTGCTTTTTATCAATTTAGGCCGCAAGAATGCTGTCATTATTCCCAAATTGGCATGCTATATATGACTGGTGTTCCCAAAAATCCGTGACACCTTTTTTCTTAGGTGATTTGATCACAGACGTTAATTGTTGGCAATGGTGAGCAATTCCAAATTGCTCCACTTAGAGGTCTGTAAGTGCTTATCATGTATAGAAATACAGTTCGAGAAGTAAACCCTCGACTGTCTATAAGATTAGTGCTCGCATTTACGACGTTATTTTCGAATGATCAAAACAAATGCAAACACTATTCCGTTGACGACATTGTTTCTTTAGTGCAACAACTATATCCCACTGAAATGGTTGTGAAGTCCTATTTCAGCCCGAAATATTGGCGTGAAATAGTGGCAAGAAGTAAATGATTTATTTAGTATTTTGCTATGGTAATCACAGAAATATGCCAGAGAAATCTAGATTTATCGAAGGTATTTTGGGTGTTACACATTGATATCAGTCGATCATATAAGAATAGCATTGCTGATCCACATACGAATTGCGCATAAAACATTCAACATGCGAGCGGGAGAACTAATTATGAGTGCAATCGAAAAGAGCATTTGTTCTCGACTTTTTTCCTCTTCCTCTTTTTTTGGAATTTGAGATTTTATTTTGAGAAGAAATGAAAGACGTTGCGTTGAGCCGCTATAGAGCTGTCCTTGGCATTGGCATTTACTGCCATCTGTGACAGTTGGAATATGACGACAAAAATGAACTACAAAACATGCAAATTATTTAGAGAAAGGCTCATCTTAATTTCATTGAAGGGGTGGGGGGTTTCGCTTGCCAAAGGGTGTGAGGAGGAGGGCGGGGGATGAGGGGTGAGGGTTAAGGGGGTCCTGGTGCAGAGCGATTTCCCCAAATTTATTTGTTCTCCACTCTTGATCGGTTCTTCTATGTCAAAAAATCGCTTTGCGTCGAGGATAGCCCACATTTTTTCCACAATGACTTTTTTTGGAATCCTTATAACGGAGCAGTCGCTAACCTTCGTGATTTGCGCCCCAAATGAAAGTCATCATCACGCATCACACTATTTTTGTTTCGCAGAGAGGACATGACATCGACTGACTAAAAAATGAGCAGTGAAAACCCGTTCAATAGTAAGTGGCGTTTCGCATTCAATGTTGCTAGTAGTGCTGTACAAATTAAACGAGAGGAAGCAAAAAAAGGAAGGTTGAGGTCAAAAGCATCTTTTTTTCTGACGAGGTGACCCTCACTCATGAATTCGTCACCTCATTCAGTCAATACATTTCTTTAAAAGTTCTAGGTATGTCTCATTGTCAATGACACGACAGAATAAACGTTGGCGTTTTATCGAGAAACAAACATAATTCCGTATGGAATAAAACACGATACTCATGCAGTAGACTGTCTGATTTCAATTAATGTAAGTAAGCATCAGTGATCGCCTACGCCGTTGTTCCCTACTGTTGTGAAAAAGTGCTTTTTTTTTGTACGGCGCTACAATGCCATAATCAAATGTCCTGGTGCCCTGCGTGTACATTTATGTCACGTTTAGCAACAATTGCTACGACACTTAGGATTATGGAATTTGTGCTAGTGTAATCGTTAGCACTAAGACGAACCTGGTGTTTAAGTTTTGCTCAATCATTTGAAAGTTTGATAGCTTTCACTCTTAAAATTTTGTAACATGAGATTTTGGAGGGTTTGTCAACGTTATTTCTCAATCCAAAACTCGAGCGTAAAATCAACACAGAGCATGGTGCTGCGAGGCTTATAGAGATACATGGAAAGTAGGAGAATGCGTTGACCTCTTAGCTTTTTTCCGTGGTTTCCAGCTATCCTGAAGATTCCAAGCGCCTACTACCAAATTTTCAAGAAACTTCTCAAGGAATTATGGATGACGTATAGAGGAATGGAATCAATAAAAATCCTGAAAGGTTATGGCCACAAACTCTACTTGAAATGCCGTTCCTCTGTTTCTTTTAATCTTGTTGAGATTACGAAAAATCTTCTCAAATTTCATCCTTACTCATATACTCCTATGAAGTTCGGACATTTCCCACTAATTTCAGTGGTGCATTCTAGATTGCGGAATTCAATTGAAGCGGTTTCATTGTTGTGTTTTTTTTTTCATCGAAGCTCTTTGGTTTCCATCTAATCCAGGAAGCATTCTTCGTAAGAAAGCGCTAATGAGGAGGGGGGGACAGGGGAGGGGGATGGGGGAGAGAGGCAATTCTTGTAATCTTCATTATGACTTCCTTTTTGGAAGTGGCCGCAAAAAATACGCTCAAATGAAGAAGTAAATTTTCGCAAGCTTATCAGCTCGCCTCTTTCGAGACAGTGTATTTTATTCCGTCATTAGAGAAAAGGGAAACGCAAAAAGATGATTACGATAAATTTCATCACCGAGAGCAAAAAATTTTGCGATGATTCAGGAATCGATTAATCCGGTTCTCGATGGACGTCATGCGTTTTTTTT